>JBBPDH010216552.1:2021-13294 GCA_037974565.1 Clupeocharax schoutedeni
ACTTCCACTCTTCTTAGAGGACTTTCCACAAGATTTTGGCGTTTTTGTGGTCATTTGTGCCCATTCATTCTGTAGAGCATTTATGAGGTCAGGCACTGATGTTGGACGAGAAGACCCAACCTAAAATCTGAAAAGGTGTGTCTCACGAGTGTCTAGATGAAATTAGGAAGCACAATACAGTGGGTAGATGTTATGCTTGTCAACTTACGCCCTCATGCGGCGGAAAAGTGAACGGTTTTTAATTAAAATCAGTCTTTTGTTGTTCCCCTCAGAGGGAAAATGGTGATCTTTGATATCATTATTATGATCATTACTATTAATGAACAGCTTGAACTAAGACATTTGGTGAACACAGCTGTCCTGCTCCTCATAAAAACACCTCATGGGTAAACACTGCACTTCTGATCTGTGAACACAGGCAATAACACATTATTTTAATGATAATAAAATGAATAAAACCTGGTGCATAACTCTTGACTCCCTCATAAATGTGTTTGCTGTGACTTTGGGGTATTTTTAGATTGTCAGCAGGGGAAATTCTTATTTGTGAATGGCTGAACCGTGAGCTCTTTGTGTGGCCCCAGTAGGTCAGGAGGTCAAACGAAAGCAAGGCTTCTTATTTGCCACCTTTTCATTGGAATTTCCCATTTCCCCGTTAAATGGTGAGGCTGTCAGAGCATGACACCTGCACAGAAACCTGAGCTCGTGTAGCTATAAGGTGGAAGGGGGATTTAAATTGAGAAGCTGTACTAAATGGACAAAAGTATTGGGACACATTTTAACTTTTGAGTTCATGTGGCCACTTACTTCCAGAGATGGAATGTTTCGGCATACCAAGACATTTTGGAAAACGCCATGCTTACAACTTTGGTTTGGGGAAGAACCTTTTCTATTCCAGCATGACTGTGTCCCAGTTCACAAAGCAAGCTCCGTAAAGACATGGCTGGATGAGTTCGGTGTGGAAGAACTTGACTGACCCGTACAGATCCCTGACACCAGCCCCATCCAACACCTGAACTGGAACGGAGATTGTGAGCCAGACATCACTGCCCGACCCCATAAATGCTCTATAGAAAGATTGGGCACAAATTCCCTCAGAAACTCCAAAATCTCGTGGAAAGCCTTCCGAGAAGAGTGGAAGCTGTTATAACTGCAAGGGGGTGACCTGCTCCGTATAAAAATATTTGTTTTCAGGCGTCCCAATACTTTTGTCCATGTAATGTAACCTTGTAACGGCGATGTGATTTTTCAATCTGGACACAAGGAGAGAGGGGGAGGGAGGTGAGGAGTCTGGGGAGTTAGTGAGGGTGGGAGGAGAGAGAGAGAGAGGAATAGCACAAAGTAGACGCTTGTCCGTCATGGTCCACATGGCTTCTTGTCGAAGGGACTATAGACGGGCAAGTTTTCAGAACTAAGTGAATCAGGGGCTGCGTTCTTGTTGTTCCACCTTCCTGAAAACAACAAAAACAAACACAAACCAGCAAAGAGAAACAAAAGTAGCGCTTCTCCTGATCTACGCGCCAACTTCAAACAAGGCTCGTGCGCTCGACAGCTCGCCGAGATTCTAGAAGGCAGGATCTGACGGCTGCCTGGAGACGAGAAGGGGGAACACGGAGCTCGGTTCGGCTCTAAACCTGTTTTTCTGGAGGAAAACCGCGGACGAAAACTTCAGAGCACAATTAAATGGCTCCAGACTCCCCGAGCACCTGCCGCTTCGACCACCCCCAACTGGAGTGAGGGGAGAGCCGGGTCACTGCTAGACCAGTTTTGTGTTTACATCACCTGTATGCGTGTTTAAGTTTAACTCTGATTAAGACTGCTTCATTTGGGAATTAGAAGAGGAAAATCTCACCCATGGAGTGACATCTGCGTGTGGACCGTGACATACAAGTGCCTCAATAAGGTAAAATGACAACAGCTGTTCTAATGGTGCACTGGTGATGGCCACCTTAGCAAAATGTCTCTTAACTGCTACTGAACTTTAAAATTAAACTTCACCCCAAAAGACTTTATCCTAAACCTAGCCATCATCCCAGCACTGATAAAAGGTCTGTTAACAGTTTAAGCATCTGCAGGTGGTCTACTGGAGACCACCCCCCTAAAGAAGTAGAAGATCAAGATAATGATAAGGGTTTTCTCTAGAGGTAGCTTACAAGAGAATTCCTCTGACTTTTTAACATTTCTGCATAATTCAGTCCTTGAGATGTAAATCTGGTCGTTCAGAGTGGTTTGATGTGAAGTGGTTAATTGTAGAGAAGCCCATTGACTCATTTCTTTAGGAACCAAGGGTCACAATATTTGCAACACAGATATGGACGTTTTGAGTATTTTAATATGTTGGGAACTAGTTTTCCTTATAACACCAAGAATGTGTTTTTAAAAATACGTTTTAGCCTAAAGCTTCATTCAAAAAACAAATGTACATTATTTGATTGACAGATTAACAGTTTTTATTTGTAACCATTTATCTAAGAATGCACTGACTTATTAGTAATAGACCTTCAGGAGTTTTAATCACCAGCACTTTGAAAAAATCTCTCAAAAATGGCACATTGCACACAAAACCTCTGAAAATATTTGTTTATACTTTATGCACTTGCCCTTGGATAAAATTTTAAAACATTTGTGGGGGTTACCCTTTAAGCCCCATCTGTTATAGAATACATACATTATTCACATCTGTCCAGTTGTCTGCACATTAAATGTATTCCAATTAGTGTTTTTTATGTACTCATACATGGAATTTAATACAATTAAATGCGTTTTTTTTAAATAAATAGCTTTGTTTACTGTGCAGGTGTTATGAGCTGTACATGAGGCACAGCGTGGAAACAATGGCCAGAATCTCCTTCACTGAGGGACAGTTCACATGCTCTCTTTTATAACCAGGCAGCAGTTTTTAGGGCAGATATCCACGTCATGTACTCTAGAAAACCTTTATTCTCTTCACAAATGAACAGCCGGAGACGTCGGTAGTGCGTTTCTCTTTACAAGTGGATGAGTGGGGGGTATGTTATTAATGTCTCACTGTTAATCTACTGGAACAGGTTTGCAGTAGCAAGTGAGGCACATGCAAACCGTCCCCACCCCCAAATAACACTGGGGACAAATAAATGGACATTGGGGTGGGGTGGAAATGTGGCATCCCATTCCCTGTCATTTGACGTAGATTATCGTGCGCTTATCCTTGCAGACTCACAATAATGGAAAGACCCTCTAATTCGTTTAAAGATTTCCGAAACTGAAGACTTTATTGATCCTGGAGAAAATTATGTTATGACTTCACAGACACACAGAGACAAGAAAAATATAAAATAAAAATCTGAATAAATCCAATAACACTCTATGAAGTACACTATGCTAAATACATAAAATGATTTGTTTCATTGTAACGTCTCTCATCAGGACATTCATCACCACAGTCAGACAGTTTAATGACAGCTTAGGCTTTTGCAATTTTCCACCCCAGACATTACATGGAATTACATGGTCATTCCCGTTTAGCTGTTGGTCCTACAGGGGGGTCCACAGGGTGGTCATGGGTGGCTTTGTAAATGTGAAGTTGCTTACTCAGTACCCGGGCCGCCGTTGTGGCCAAAGTCTGTGTTGCTTCAGCTCCAATCCCCATTCATCTGGGTACCATGCTGACTTATTCCATAACCTGGCCTTTTCTCTCTGTTTATGTGCAAACATAGTTTACTGATGTTGGCACCACCTGTTTTCATAAATCATACGTGCCTCTGTTCCGATCAAAGGTCTCAGCGGGTGCAACGAAAGGAAAACAGGACATTTTGCTTTCTCTTTCTCTGTAATTCTCGTTCACTGTGTTTTTGTTGCACTCTCACACACATTAAACTCTATGACATCATACCACCACGCTGTTAGCTCAGTTTTCAGAATATTAATGGGTCCTTACAGGCAGTGGAGGTTTTTCTTGCATGAACTTTAAACAAAAGTGCTTGTAGTTGTTTGACTGTATAAAACAGGGATTAAAGTGGGTTTCCCTTACTACAGGCTACTAATGAAAGCTTTGTGTGCCCTTTAAGGCCTCGTCTCAGTAAGGCTGAGCAGACTCATGAGTATGTCCCGTGAGACTTCATGCGTGCAGGAGGCACGAGACCAGTTATGGGGTATTACTCCATCATGGCTGATATCCATGCCTGCAGTAAATAAGGTGTTAGTCTGTGCTCATAGTTAACCCACGGAAATTGAGTTACTACAATGTAATCACATTACTGTTCACGCGTTTAATTTAATCACACATTTTTATCATTCTGTTGCAATCACATTGTTGTCCTTCTTAAGTTCTATTTTTTAGTATAATTGTTATTACAACAAATAAGTAATTACACATGATTTCCAAAATTATCAACATTACATTATTAGATGGCCAATCTGTGTTCTAGTGCAGTTTGTTCTCCATCATTGTTTTTAATTTAGTTTTTTAAAAAACTGTTTAGTAATTCCCTTATGACTTTTCCCTATTGTTATTCAAGTGGATGAATAACGATTGGATCTCCTCAGAAGTACCTCCTTTAGATGTACACGAGAGAGACATGTGTAAGGCAGCTGAGGTGTGTTTGGGTTTTTGCTTGTGTTATTTTATTTTGTCTGCAAGAAGGTTGATCAGTTCATCATAAATTATCTCATTGTCTGTTTACCAGAGATTGGGACTCGGCTCTGAGACTCGGACTTGAATCGCACTTAAGTCGCACAAATAAAGACTTGTGACTTGACTTTAGATTTGCCCTCGATGACTTGAGACTTGACTCGGACTTGGGTGTTGTGACTCGTGAGTGATAACTCGTAAACAGTGTTCTTATTATGGAATTATTTATTTATACCTCACACTCTTTCCAACGACCCCTCGTTTGCCATAATATCCCCGAAAACTGTCCACCTCACACCTGTGTCCCATTACTTTTGTCTGAGGGGAATGGTTTTCAGCTAATAATGGATTTTGACAAAAGGTTGGAAATGTCTCACCGAGCTCTATCTATCTGTAAAGTGTCACATTGAGAGTGTAAGATCATTTAAGGCAAATCCACAATGATGTAATAGCAGGGCATATCTGTCACATATCTGGAATGTTGTATACTTTAGATAAACTATTCCTGAACTGCTGTTCTGCACATATGTGATGATTCACAAGTCATGCAATTTGTATTTTGTCACCATCTGTTTTCTTAACAGTACTTGTCTTGTTTGAGGCAGGTGAGGAGTACCAGCTTATCCTGGGCATTATAGGGCTAAACAAGCTTTAAGGTGCTACCCTGGCA
The DNA here is from genome assembly GCA_037974565.1 of Clupeocharax schoutedeni. NCBI lineage: Eukaryota > Metazoa > Chordata > Actinopteri > Characiformes > Alestidae > Clupeocharax > Clupeocharax schoutedeni. The sequence continues at coordinate 7,301 of JBBPDH010216552.1, forward strand.
TCTGAGGGCACCGATCAGAGTCTGTCCCGCCTTAACTTTCAATGGGATGTGATGATCTGAAAGGACATCTTAACAGGATTGTCTGCTTTGGTTACAAGAGGTGTTTAACCTTTGATAGCTGTCATTGGTTTTATCAGCCATATGATAATCACAACAGCAACAGCTTCCGGTGTTATATTTAGTAGTGATGTCACCATTCATAAAATCCTTCTGGAAAAACACACCATCAGTTAGATAGGACATCTTGTTATAAACAAAATTGAATTGCCGTATACAGCCTTGCACAGCAACATCTGGTCATCTAATTTTTTCTTATGTTCCACATTTTGGAACTCATCAGATATACAGCTATTTTAAATGACCAAGCAAGATCAACAGAGTGACGTTGGCCTACTGTCCTTGTCCTTGTCCTCTGTCCCCTTCCTTGGCCTGCTCTTGCAGCCTGGTCTCTGGAAGGATCATCCAAGATTAGTGACAGAGTAATACAGCTGCTTATCAGGCTGTCACCAGCAACACTCACAACACACTTCAGGACAAAGCAGGTAGGCTTCACAGTGATCTGTTATTTATCCTTACCCACAGGGATACATGAGATGCATTCACATGTGAGCCACGGGTATTTACTCATTTGGTCAACAAGCCCTTCATGCCTCAAACATTCCGAGGCCCTGCGTTCAAGGCTTGTGTTAGTCTGAAGAGTCATATTGAAGTAATTCCCGTTAAACGATAACCAAAGACAGTGTTCATCTGCGTATGAGCTTTTTTTTACATGTCTGTATGTGCAATCCTCTTCGCCAAATGGATCTTTGATCCATGGAAATCCAGCTGGCCTGAATTCAGCCTGCCTTTTTCAGGTCTCTACATGCAAGAGGGATTAGTCTTGGCCCGCAGACCCACTTTGTCACCCTGTAATTGCAACAAACATGCTTTAAGTCTTGCCCACCAAGCAAGACACCCAAGCCTTGTCATTTTTAGGGAGCCTCTAGACCAGGGGTCACCAAGGACCATATGAGTAGCCCTTTGCATGGCTCAGTACCTGTGAAGTAGCTCTCAGTTTCAAAAAGGTTGGTGACCCCTGCTCTAGGCACTCCTCATGCCACTCCACATGGAATGAGATAAACCCACCATGTAGCTCATAAGGCGATCAAAATGGCATGCATCCCAGCACACAGATTTACCCGGAGTATTTCTGAACACAACCTCAACCGTTTACCCAAGAGTGAGTACAACAAAACTGGAAAGCCTACCTATAAAAGTTGAGAAGCTTGGGATTACAAGGTGCAGCTGGGGCAAGCTTTAACAAACACTGTCTTAGCTACGAGAGTGATTACTGACTGAAGATTGATCAAAAAATAGTGCCTGGATTTTTGAGGCTCTTCACTGGCTGGGACAGTGCTGTGATCATTGTTTAATTGAATTGTCCTGTCAGGGCCCTGAGCAGCAGAGGTGGATCAGTCCAAAACTAGAAATGTGCCAACTGGAGAAAGATCCGCCAAGGGCTGGTACAGTCTGCTGGAGGAACAAGCTCAGCCCTCCAACAGATGCTACTAGTCTTAACAAGTGGATAAACTGGCACGGAAACTGTCTTCGGTGACATGTTCATTTCCGAGTAAAAACCTAAATGACACAGATTGCTGTTTGATGGGTTATGTTCATAGCTAAGCAAAGCCAGCTGTCGCGCATGGCCAGTGCCTTGAGATCACTACCAAGGGACCTTTCTGCACCTCATAACTTGTTTGAACCATCTGTTTTACATCGAACAGTTAGCGTTCTTCCTTCAGGTGCTAGTGAAACTTTAGTAAGCTTTTAGTTTGAACCCCCAAGCAGGTTCTTTAATGCCTAAATGTTTTCCAATTGGTTGTATTGCCATTGGGGAGGCAGAAAAACTCCGGGTGAGAACCTAGTCATTTGCCTTCTCAGGAATTCATAGCTATTAAGATCACATGGCAACTGTGAAGCAAACCTGGATCACAAGGCCACTGAATGTTATTGTGCTGGTTCAGTTCATAAATTCTTGTGGAATTAAAATGTACATTAGTTTGCACTTTTTAGTATCAAACTATTGTACATTTAAATCTGGAATTAAGTTTTAAATGACTAGATATTAGAGCTGTTCATGCTTTGGGTGGTGTGGGTATAGGGGGTAGGATAGACCAAGAGGTCATGGGTTCGAATCCTACCTTCAGCATCCTACCACTGGGTCCCTGAACAAGACCCTTAAACCAAAGTTGCTCCAGGAAGACTGTCTCCTGTAGTAAGGGAATGGAAGTTGCTTTGGATAAAAAAGTCCTCTAAATGGTGCAAATGTAATGAAATGCAGCTGTACATGCATAGAAATTTAGAACACCCATTTTTGTTGTTGCAGTGAAATGCTTTAAGTGTCAGGGAAGGCCACCCAAGATCTCATTAGTGACCTGTCAGGTCTAGTGGACACCTGTGCTACGGATTACTTACAAAACACTTTTGTCATGCACAGTATTTGGACTATGTTTACTTCCCAAATAGCAAATACTTGCTTTATCAGTATTGTTTTGTGCTGAATAAATGTTTGCTTTTTAAAGCAAACTGTGAGCACTGTGAGTGTGTTGTCTTTTGAGACAGGGACACCTCTGTAGAGTGAAGGGTTTGTAATGTTCCCTTCCTCTTTGACTCTCCCTGAGTATGTAGACTTTGCTCTTTCTCTCTCTCTCTTTCTCTGTCTCACTCTCTCTGTCTCTGTCTCTCTCTCTCTCTGTCTCCCTCTGTCTCTGTGTGTGTGTGTCTCTCTCTCTCTCTCTCTCTCTCTCTCTCTCTCTCTCTGTTTCTCATTCTCTGTGTGTCTCTCTCTCTCTCCCTCTCTCTCTCTCTCCCTCTCCCTCTCTGTCTCTCTTTCCATCTCTCTCTCTCTCTCTCTCTCTCTCTCTCTCTCTCTCTCTCTCTCTGAAAGCCTCTCACAAGGCGGCCTTGTTGTACAGCTTGCCTGCTCACAGACTACATGCAGAGTGACACAAAGCCCAATCCTGCTCCTTTCACTGAGTGTCTACAGGCTGCTTCTAGATCAGCTCTCTCTGCACTGTTAGACAGGTGAAATAAAGCAATAAGAGGCCATGTGTTACAGCAAAAATACAATATGCAATTTCCTCCGGGATCAATAAAGTTTTCTTATTCTGATTTTGAAAATATGTTCAAGTCTGACAAATTATTTAATATATTACTAAAAAGCTATTTATCAGGACCGTAGGCACTGATTTATTGTTACTGTGAGAAACAAAATGTTGATCATGAAATATGAAAACAATGTGAAGGCTGCTGACATTGTTATGATGTGGAATGATGTGGAAGCCTAAACAAAGTCGCAAAGTAAACAATAAATTATTCCTTCATGTAGTTTTTACGTCATTAGGTCGATCACAGTTATCACAAAAATGAATAACTGCAGTTTTTTTGCATTTTCCACAGTTGTTTTTCTTCTGTTGGATTAAAACAGAATTTTAAGGGAATTAAGGGAAAAGCAGAAACTTACAAGAGCAGCAGAAGATCTGCCTTCTAAATTGTCTTGTAACACATTCAGAAGAAATGAGAAAAGTTTGTTTATTTGATGTTTATCACATTTGGCGATCAACAGTGAACAAACTTCATTTGAAGACGTATCTGTCATTAGTTTTGAGCTGTTAATCGTAGACAGCATAAAAGCAAGATCGACTAACCATTTATTGCAATTACTTGTTAAAAGGTCCATGATTCTTTCAGGCCTAATATCTCGGCTCATCACATATTACAGATGTATGTTTTATAATTAACACTTTGGATTAAAAAGTCTTATACCAGCCAACAACCCCACATGGTAATAATTCTGCCATAGGTTTGAAATACAGTCCAGCATATCCATTTGCACAGTAACTGGGACTATATTGTCAGAAATACAAGAAATGCCAGATCTTTGGAAAAGTTAAAGAGAATTGTAGTGTATGTTATGTGGAACAATTTAACCTTGAACATAAGTGTCCTAGTTAACTGCAGGTTTGTGCAGCATCTCGAATGAATGGGCTCTCTTCAGGTGTCTGCTGTTCATCTTCGTGATGACATTGGTTTTGCTCTGAAACACACAGTTCCAGAGGAAGTCTCATTTTGTTTCGGGAATGACGCAGCTGCATGCAATATGGACCAACGCTGTGCAATAGCAGGCTTCTGTCAAGCCTTGCCTGAAAGTCCAAATGTACAACAGTCAGTGGACTCAAAATTCCACTGACTGCAATTCAAATCACATTTCACTCCAGGCATGAAGGGCTGAGGAAATATGAGCAGTTTGTCTTGTATGAAACTGTAGCAATTGTGGTTCTCTCTCTCTCTCTCTTTCTCTCTTGTTTTCTCTCTCTCTATCTCTCTTTCTCATAACATTTTCAAATTTTTTTGCCTCATAATAATATTATATATATATCCCAGGTGTTCGACATATCTCATAACTGATTGTACACGTTTTTATTTCATAGAACTCTTCTCTCCCTGGAATGTAATGTTTTGCTCCTTGACCTTCAGATGTAGCCATAATACATTCATACAATTCATGTCAACGGGATAAGGCCACGATACATGGCCCAGAGAATGTGTAAAAAATGATTATGGTGCCAAGAGATTGATATATTCTTTGTTCTCAGCTCATAAATACAGATTCTGACCCTGTGGCAGTGGAATATGAAGTACTGTGTGCTCTGTATCATACCTGTGGTTGCTCTGAATGATACTACTCAGCCAAGGAATCTTATTTTCCACTAGAGCTGACGGATCATGTGCTTTATGCTGGCTGCCATAGAAAGCCATAGAAGGAAAGTGAGATGGAGACAATTGAATTCCCCTTCACAAGGTTAAATGCCTGCTGCAATATGTGTAGCAATTAATGAACTATATGGGAACTAATTCGTGATGTTGTGGGAAATGAAACTCTGATGTAGTCGCACAGAAGTCCTGCTGAAGAGTCAGAGCTTCTTATTGATGGCTTTGTCTATGCATTAGAAAGTGAGAATGAATCACGTTTGCATGCGCAATTTAATCCGCTACATATGCTATGCTTGCATTCTTGAAATAACCTGCCTGCTTTACTGGTGGTGTAATTAACTTTAAGTAATAAGCTGGTATTAGCACCTTTGAACTGGGCGTGTTTGTGATGGTGAGTTTGTGTGTGTGCGCATGATAAGGGGCTGCTACTCTCAGGTACTTGAAATGTGTGGATGTTTGCCAACATGTTATTAAATTTACCCCCCTACTTTCAGCTCTATTCAGTTTGGAACACAACCCATCAACAGCATTGTAGTGAACCAAAAAGCAGCAGAGAGTTGATTCCTGTAGATCTTTCTCTCTCTCTCTCTCTCTCTCTCTCTCATATATCTATCTTCTCTTATATATTCACCTCAGACTACACTGGCTCTAGCGCTTTTGCCAGAGGGGCCTTCAGAGACCCCTGTTAGCAAGGGGATCCAACTGCATGGATCACAAAAACTACAGATTTAGACTAGGAATGCACTAGTATGGAGACCCAATCATTTTCATGTATATATCAGATGCTAACACAGATACACGGACAGTAAAATTGGGACTAAATCCACATGGATTAGCTTTACAGAGAAATTTATCTGCAGAGGGTTAGAAATGCAGTGAAATGAATAAAAGGCAGATACTTTGTCACTGTAGCTGAATGTCATTTAATCACTTGTAGAGAAGAATAAATATGTAATCAAATAATGGTTCGCAATATCAGTGAACATATAATACCATTCTGTCTGATACCTTTTTAAAAAAGTTATCAGACCATACTGATGTGGGGGTGCACAGACAGAATCTGACAGATTTTGCCCAAAACACAGAATTGACAATCGGCCAAATGATTATTTTGATTTTATTTGTAGGTTTCTGTATGTATGTAATTTAATACCGTGAATAGCATGAATGAAGAGTGCTTTGATTGTGTTTAATTGGTGCTATACGCCGGTAATAAGTGCATAAAGCACATCACTATATAGG
>JBBPDH010216577.1:0-13292 GCA_037974565.1 Clupeocharax schoutedeni
CGCTAAAATATCAAGGTGAAAGTCATCATAGCTTGTGTAGTACAGACCCAGCTCCCAACCCAACTTTGTGAATAGATGAACGGCGATATTTTTTTTATCGCGAGATAAGAGTCTCGCGTTAACGGCCCAGCACTGATAATAATATTAAAAAGTAATTAAATATAAATGATGAAATGTAGCATATAGCACTAAGAAAGCATATTCATGACTAAAAGTCTAACCCTTAGAACACATCCCAACTGCCAGTAGCATCACTGAATGGGTTAAATGCAGATGTTATTAGAACTTATACTTTAGTTTACTCTAATAACAATAATAGTGTGATTATGATTGTCAGTAGGTGTAATAAGAGAAACCTTTATTAGTACCACATGTGGGAAAATTGCATTGTCTTGTCACTATGCAATCTAGGAAATAAAAATAGGATCAAATCAAAATATGTGAATGTGTATTGTAATACTACACACACACACACACACACACACACATATATATATATATAAATATGTATGTGTGTGTGTGTGTGTGTAAACTACATGTAAACTTAGATAAGTATGTGTGTACACAGTGAGAATATGAATGTATATATGTACAGAGTTGATACCGTGGATATACCCACACAATGGAGTGACTGACCTTGACAAAAAACAATAGTGATTCAAGAAATGCATGTTTAATTTGCCCTGCAGTAATGGTACCCACTAAATAGCACATGTTGCATCAGAAAACAATCCACCCAAGTAAAACTGCACATAGGAGAAACTGTCTTTGGGTATTTGATGTGTGTATGTTTGTTTGTGCGTGTGGTCAGTGATAAGTATGAACAATGATGATCAGTAGATATGACGATTGGGGGGGCGGGGGGTGTAGAGTTACTCACTGTCCTGCAGTGAGAGCTGCTGCATGTTCTTCATCCAGAAATGGGTAATCCTTCTGATTGTGCCAAAATCTGGCAAGAAGCTTTTTATTTTTTGTCTGAAATTTTCTCAACTGGTGATCTGTTGGTTAGGAATATCCTAATGTGATCAGAAGGTTGTTGATTCGAATCCCAGGACTGGTAGTGGCACCACTGAGGTGACCTTGAGCAAGGTGCCATGATCACACACTGCTCCTTGGGCACTGCTTTGCTGGTTGCTTCACTCTGTGAGTGGGTTAAATGCAGAAAAGAACTTCACATTGTTCACACTGTGTGCTGTGCTGTGTTCACGTGTGACTATAAGGGGCTGCTTTGCTTTACTTTACTTAATCTTTCACAGTAAAGGAGGAAGTGCAGCTCTGTCGGGACCTCACTGCTCTCGCAAAGACCACATGCCCTCTACTCTCTGGCCAACCAGGATTATTTTATACCGGCTCAGTCCATCATAGAATCTGTACCTGGTCAGGATGTGTCTCTGCTGTGGGTCTCTGGTGGTGAAGAGAAACTCGGCTCTGTTTAAGCCTGATGTCACTCTAGTCTGGACTGGGCTTAACTTTCACTCTCCCTCTCTCTATATCTCCCTCTCCCCCATTTTTCTCTTTCTGTCCTACTCTATCTTTTCTCTCTCTCTCTCTCTCTCTCTTTCACTCTCTCTTCCTCATTCTCTCTTCCCTTCTCTATCTCTCTAACTCTCTTGCTCCCCTCTATCCTTCTCGCTCTCAATCTCTTTCTCTCTCTTTTTTTCCCTCTCTGTCTCTCCCTGTTTCTCTCTCTTTTTCTCCCGCTCTCTTTCCCTCTCATTCTCTCTTCCTCATTCTATCTGACACCTGATCTCTCTTTCTCTCTTTCTATCCCCCACCCTTCTCTATCTCTCTGTCCCTCTCTCTCTCTCTCTCTGGGAGTGGCTTACCTGCTGCGGGTGAGCTTTTCATTAATTACTTTCTGTGTGTGGTTTTGAAATAGGGTCAACAGAGAGGAGGAGAAAGAAAGTGAGCAGAGTGTGTGGGAAAGAGAGGGAGAGAGTAAGAGAAAAAGAGAGTAAGGGAGAGACAGTGAAAGGAAGAGTAAGAGAGAGAGGAAAGAGAGAGACAGAGAAAGGGAGAGTAAAAGAGAGAGACAGAGAGTGAGGGAGAGAGACAGACAGAGAGACAGAGAAAGGGAGAGTAAGAAAGAGAGAGAGAAAGACAGACAGACAGACAGAGAAAGGGAGAGTAAGAGAGAGAGACAGAGAGTGAGGGAGAGAGACAGACAGAGAGACAGAGAAAGGGAGAGTAAGAAAGAGAGGAAAGAGAGAGAGAGACAGAGAAAGGGAGAGTGAGAGAGTGTGAGAGAGAGAGAGTAAGAGAGAGAGGAAAGAGAGAGAGAGTGTGAGAGAGAGACAGAGAAAGGGAGAGTGAGAGAGTGAGAGAGAGAGAGAGACAGACAGAGAAAGGGAGAGTAAGAGAGAGAGAAAAGAGAGGGCTAGTGCATTGTATCCTGGCTGACAGTGAGAGATTGATGGATAGAACGGTGTAGCGGACATAACCCCAGTTCTCCTCCTTCTCTTCATCTTTCTCTCCTCCGCTGTCCCCCCTCCTCCCCCCTTCCCGATTCTCCTCCCCCTCCAGCCTTCTGTGCGGCTGAGTTTTCCTTCATGCCAGCAGAGGGAATTCTGAGTGAGGATCAGCACCGCGGACAGCGCCGGACTGGATCACTCAGGAACTGTGGATATTTCTGCGATGGAGGCAGACAGTCTGGCTATAGCGGCCACTGGTGAGTCACAGTCGCCTTTTTACTGCACACGCATCCTTCTTTCTCTCTCCTTCTCTCTCTCTCTCTCTCTCTCTCTCTCTCTCTCTCACACACACACACACGCACACACACACACACACTGTTACTCTCCCTCTGCCTCTTTCTCTCTTTGATTCTCCTTTCCCTCTTTCTGTATTGCCCAGTTTCTCTTTGCTTCTCTTCCTGTTTTTCTTTCGTTCCTGTCTTTCTTTTGTTTTCTCGTTCTCTTTTCCCTCTTGGTTTCTTTTTTATCATTCCCACTCTTTTTCTCTCACTGTCTTCACATCTTCGCACCAGTCTCATTCTCCCCCCAGTTCTCCCTCGCTCATTCTTCTTCAGTGTTAGTTTCTTCTTACTTCCCTTTCTCGTGTGTGTGTGTGTGTGTGTGTGTGTGTAGGTGTGTGTGTGTGTGTGTGTGTGTGTGATGTTGTGTGTGATGGCCAGTGAAAGGTGAATGTCCGTGCATTCCAGGCGTGTGCAGAATGTTAATGGGATTAGTTGTGGTGGTGGTTTGAGGTGTGTGTGTGTGTGTGTGTGTGTGTTCTCTCAGAGGACGCTTGCTGCAGGTACCTCACATGCAGCCGGAGCCGCAGGCACAGCAGCACTCATGTTGGACTGGGACTGAAATATGGGGGGTGTGGCTTTGCGTTTGTGGTTATTTGTTCAGTAACTGGTGCTCTCTCTCTCTCTCACTCTCTCTCTCTCTTCTCTCTCTTCTCTCTCTATCTCTGTCTCTCTCTCTCTCTCTCTCTCTCTCTCTCTCTTGGGTTCTCGCTTTAGCAGACTTAATTGGGATAATTACTTTACTTACAGTCTTGTCACAGCAGTTACGAAATGACATGCAATAGCAGCACTAACAGTAGTAATGATAACTGAACACAGTGATTACATTATTTACTTTACTCTCTATTTGTATTACATCCTCATTTTATTTATGCAGTACTGGAATCAGTATTCAAAATGAACATAGAAGGGGATAAAACAGATATGAAAACAGCCACAAAAAAGATATTTTTATATTTTTGTCTGAAAGATTTGCTTTTTTAATGTCAGAAGATCGTAAGCTCCTTTTTCTTGAGGGTATCTGTCACCTCAGACCTTTTCAACAGCAGAGCCCCACTGGGGACAACCCATTTTAGTAACAGCTCACTGAGGCATGGCCATGGGATTGTAATGCATGGCCTTGACTTGGCCAAACCACATATAATATATACATAAACACTGTATATATAGTGAAGTGTGGTGCAATGGAAGTACCCCTCTTACACTGGTGGGCTTCTGCCCCCAAATGAACCCTTTGGATGATTCATATTTAATGTTATGTTATGTATTTGTATTCATTCTCTCTTGTTTGCAGGACTTTGCACTTATCTGTATACAAACAATGTAATCGTTTTCAGATGTCATTGTTCACAGTGGCTTGGAATACACAAATACCACAAAACAAATAAACAAGCAGAGAAACAAACAATTAACCAAGATAGAGAATGTAATCTAAAGGTCCAATAGTTGGTGCTGAGTTAGTCAGTGATTTGTTCTCCCTCAGGATGCGACATATTGCATCTAAACTCACAGCAGTGGGTGCAGCGAGTCTGTCTTCCAAGAGGAGCTGCAGCATTTCTTCATCCATTCAAGGAATTTGGTGCTATTTCTGTTGTTTTATTGTGGATGATCTCCCTTTTATCATCTTTGGTTTTGAATTTTATCTCTGTTGCTCAGTCTCTCAGCACCCCATGGTGAGATGTAAAAGAAGAGAGATCACCATCGCCTCCCAAAATGCTCCAGCGTGGTGCTGAGTGACGGCCGGTTTAGGCAGCAGTGAAGTGATGATAACTCCGTCCATGTGCTTTTGCTTGGTTTGCTGCGCATTTGGAGCGAAAGACTGAGTTGACAATTGTGCAGATGCAGTGAAAGCTACATTTGTTTGGCTCTCCTTGTTGACAGAAAGCAGAAACCCGGGTTCCACTGGCAGCAGGAGTTCAGGTGACCTAGAAACGCTCTCTCTCAAGATGCTCCGCTAAAACAAACATTACTCACCCAAACGGGGTCAACGGGCAAATTAGTGCGGGTTACACACAGCGCTCGCAGCAACACACACACTTGGGACTCGAGAGTGAACTTAAGCTGCAACTAGGCCCTGTGTTAAATAGTCGGCTGAAATTTGAGTTTTAAAGTAATAGTTCTGAGAAACAAAGCACAGCTTTAGCCAAGTTTTTCCCACTTATCCCAGATTTAGTTTGTCTGGTTGTCTTTGGTGTTGGACATTTTAGACAAAAACTATGGCACTGATGTTAACATAACAGAAGTTCAAACCATCTTTATCTCTTAAGTATATAAACTACAAGTCCTGGTCAACACACACTTGCCTCAAACTAGGACTGGGCGATTTGGCCTAAAATCAAAATCTCGATTAAGATTACGATTAATGAACAATTTTTTTTTATATCACACGCGGTAGTGTTTTTAAAGGGAAAGTAATCTAAATAATCGACGTGGAAAAATTTGTTCGATTATAGGTTCTGAATGTCGATTTCGATTACTTTTCGATTAATCACCCAGCCCTACCTCAAACCATGTCAGGTTGTGAAATAATCTGTATCGGTCTTGCTTGTTGTGGATATTACTGTAGTTATGTTTGTAATTTTGCATTAAAAAATTTATAAAGTTTATATATTTTTTATAAAAAAAGTTAAGTTGCATTTTTCTCCTTACATGCTCATTTAGACCTTCAAAACATTTGCTACAAACCTCTCTGGCCGTCAGGAGATTGTTCAAATGGCAAATTCTTTTTATTTCATTTAAATTGTCAACCAAATCCATATAAAATCTCTTCAATTTACCAAAATGACTGTCCGTGGCAGTGAAGAGTTCATTTTTATATCTCGCAGTAAGCCATACTGTATCCTAAACCCCACCCACAAGTCTCTTCCACCTTAATGAAGATCTGGTTGTGGTTTGAGAGCTTCAGAGACATTTTATTTGTATAGAAACTATTTGAGCTATTTGGGTGACTATCGTATTCTAGTGTTTCTTCGTAATGTTAGCCTCACATCTGCAGCCAAACACTACACTTAAAAACTCGTGGTCTTGTCTGATTGACTACATCTGGGTTGGAAAATGTGTTTAATTTTCCTTTAAGTATAGTTTTCTGTACTTTCCCACGTCTGATAAAATAGGCTGAATAGCCTAAAACATTAATACTAGCCTGAATATTTTCTGTACTTTTGTTCATGCTTGTAGATATCAGTGATAGAGGCAGAAACCATATGAATGAGATTACTTAATGACCCAGAGGCAAATGTTATGATTTAGGCATTCTGTTTGTGCAATGCTAATAATGTATTGGCCTTGTAGCTTCAGTGTAAAGCCAAACGTAGCCCTGTTTCCTACAGCCCCCCCCTCTTTCAGATTGTTGTTTAATGTCAGAGGCAGAAGTCCCTGTTCGATTATGCCTTTCGCTCCGTGACGAGTGCAGCATGTCGTTGTCCCGTTAACAGCCACTTCAGCTAATGGGACACTGTGTCAACTGGAAAGGTGTTGTGATCGAATCAAGGCTTGCATAGGCTACAGAGGGGTGTGAGCCAATACTGGAGCCCTGAGAGAGGGAGAGAGGGAGAGAGAGAGAGAGAGAGAGAGAGAGAGAGAAAGAGAGAGAGAGAATGAGAGAGGGACCTCTATGGCTAAGTGGGTCCTGTACTGGAATGAAATTGGAAGGGATAAAAATGAAGATGTTGTGCTCTGACTGTGCCAGTGGAATATGTATTCATGAAGAGGATGAGGAACTGATGAGTCCAATCAAGAAAATGCTGATGGGGACATGCTCTTTCGGAGCCGATCTGGAAGCACAGGCTATTTGTCAGGGACCTAAACTGAACACAGGAGTGTTCTACATTTGGCCCTGTGGAATATACTTATCCTGAAATTTCCTGTGGGTTTCCAATGCGAAACCTATGTCCATTTTCCTCAACCTATTTATCCAAAGATAACCATACATTACATTACATGAAAATGAAAATCCGGTCATACGTGAACACACCACAGCACACAGTGTGAACAGCACGAAATACTTCCTCTGTATTTAACCCATTCACCAAGTGAAGCAGGGGCAGCATGAACACAGCGCCCGGGGAGCAGTGTGTGGGACGGTTCCTTGCTCAGCGTACCTCAGTGGTGCCTAGCGGTCTTGGGAATTGAACCCGAACTTTCTGGTTGCATAGCAAATGCCCTAAACACTAGGCTACCAGCTGGCCCTACATTATACTACATTCATTTGGCACATGCTTTAATCCAAAGCAACTTATAATTTGAGACAACACTTAAGTTTCATGATGGTGTGAGAAGGAGCTAAAATTCTGATGTAGGGAGTAGTGCAAGAGGCTGTCCAGAAGAGTAGATGCTCTCTGAATAAATGAGTCTCCAGGAGGTTTTTGATGATAGAAGGGATTCTGCTGCTCTGCTCTTTCTGCAGCTCATTCCTCACTAGTGAGGAACCAAGAAGGAGACCCGCCTGGACTGGGTTTACATTGTTTGTAAGGATTGCAGACCCAGATGATGTTCCTTGGAGTGAAGGGGGCGAGTAGGAATGTAATGCTGGATGATAGACTGAAATTTAATTTAATTCAGGCAGCCATGGGTAGCCAGTGTAGGTCAATCAGCAGTGGGTGACATGAAAACTTTTGAGTTAGTTGAAGACCAGCAGAGCTGCTGCATTGTGAACCAGCTGTGAGGGTCTTATAGAAGCTGGGAGACCCAGTAGGAGGACATTGTAATTACTGAGGCGAGAGACAATCATGGCTGGTACCAGGAGTGGGCATGCTGAGTCAGGTATGACCGACTTCAGATTTTGTTTAGACCGACTTATCCTTCAACAAAGTCAAAGTCAAGTCGACTAGTCGTTTCATGACATCATCAAATACATGCAGCGGAGGAACACAGGTGTCCATCACTGAGTAACTTTTCAGTGTAAAACAGAAAGTGGGAACAGCTTAAGCCACGCAGCCACTCAGTGTCCTTTGGACTGGACAACTCCCTGCAGTGCTAGCGTAAGCCATGTTCGCTAGTAGATGCTGTTTCAGATGGCTGTGCAGAAAGCTTGTACTTTTATTGCAATCAAATACTCAATACAGTGTAATTAACAACTTCGTGAAAAGCTTTCCCTAAAAAGATGAGCAGAGAGAGACAAACTGCCCATTAAGACCTGTGACATATGGCATATTGGTGATGGAATAATGATGGAAATGGATTATTCAGATAAATTATGACACAGTAGGGATGTAAATGATACAGGCCATTGAAGAAACTGAATGTGGGCTGGGCAAGATGAGCAATTTAAAATGTGAGATTTTTCTGTTGCATTTCTACTGTTATTGACAATGCATGTCACTCCATTGTGTACCTGTATATGTGTGTGTGTATGTATGTGTATCTACAGTGTTCTTATATTTACTTATACATTGTGTACATGCATACAACTTGCCTATGCCTATATTTAGTTTACTAACCGGTGTGCTCAGTTAAAGTGATATTGAGTTTTGATTTGTTTAGTGAGTGTTTGGTATTCTCTCGGTAGTCTCTTTGTGTGGGCCTCAGGGTCAGTCCGCAGGCTTCATAGCTTTGTTTGTGCTCCTGTCTCCTTTGTTTAAGAAAGATTTATGTTTAAGCCCTTGTGCCTGTTTCTTTTGTACTAAATAAAACTTTAAGAATGGAAGTCTGCATTTGCGCCTGTCAAGAGACAGAGATTCGTGACAGATTCTATTGTTTTCTTAGTTTTTGCCACTCTTAAATTTGTACTGTCCACCTTCTGGCCTGAAGAAAGCAAATTTCCTAATAAAGGTTTATATTACACATACATGGTACATGATCCTAATAAAGGTTTATATTATCTATTATCTCTTATGTGGCTGTGGCTTTGGGTTGAGCAACTTTTGTTTATTTATAAAGCCCATTACAATACACAAAGATCATTTCATGTTAGAATGCAATTATTATAGCATAGAAATATGAAGTATAAAAAAAGAAAAAAAAAAGAACGTAGAGAAAACCAATGAAAAAAGCATGAAAAAGCAATGGAGAATCTTTTACCATTTTTTTAAGCTCCAGTTGGTGCAGGTCTGATATTGATGTACAGTTGGTTAGACAGCGTAGTGGATAAACACCATTTCACCATGTTTAGTAGCTGAACAGCTCCTGCAGACCTCAGAGACCCATCAGGAATAAATACATCAGACATATCAGAGATGTATTTAGGGCCCAAACCACATAGTTACCCGAACACAATGAGCAATACTTTTCATAATAGTAAAGGAAAATTGTGGCACTATGTTGTTATTAAACAAATAGTTATTAGCTGAGTTCTGGTTTGTTTCATATTTCACAGTTATTTGTATCTAACTGCATAATATGTAGCTACATAACATTGTCATAACCTTGTTGTAAACCTTATGTCAAATCACCTCATGTCCATTAAAATAAAATATGCAGTTACCATGGCATCCTGTTTCATTTGAATTAAATAGTAATAATGATTATAAAATATCTCCTCTTTGTGCAAACGCAAATGTACTGTAGATTAATAGCACTGAGCGATTTTCTCTTTTTTTCTGTTCCGAGGGTTAAGTGGTCAGTTGGGTGCTAATAGCAGCACCTGTGCAGTTTTTGGGTCAGCTGTGGGTTGTTATTTTGATAAGTTCAATTTGGGTCAGTCTGTTAGCGGGGGGTCAGATTTTTGCATCTGCAGGCAGGTGCAGGGTCAAAAGAAGCAGACCTACACATTAGTACACAATTCAAAATCGGCTAGTTCAGTGTGTGTGTGTGTGTGTGTGTGTGTTTGCGTGTGTTGCAATATGAATGAATATGGGTTATAAATATAGCAGCATGGCCTGTGGTCTGTGCTTGTTAATCAACCAGAAGCGCTGGTGAGGTCACTTTATGGACTTCTAAACAAAGTGAGTACCTCATCATAAGCCAGGCACAGGTGGCTGTGAGCCTGCCCTGGGGGAGTTATGATGTTGGTAATGATTATGGGTGTTTGTGTGTGTTTGCTTGCATGTGTATGTGTGTTTGTTTGTTTGCATGCCAGCTAATTTCTCACGAAGCGTTTGCAGCCCAAGAGATGCTCTCAGGAGGATGGTCATTAGCAGTGCTGATGGATCATCATGGACTTTATCACTCGTCTTACTGGCCCTAGTGTTTTAGCCCATGCTCTGATAGCTTCTTCAGCAATTGATAATCAGACACAATTAACAACTAATCACCTACAATCAGACTTTTAGAGCAAGAGAGGCAAACAGCATTTTCTACAGAGCCAAGAGCTGTTCTAATGGAGACATTATTTTTCTTTGTTGGTTTGCAAAAACCTAAAATAGTAATGCCTCAAGGGGATTATTTTGAAGTAAAAATAATATCACTTGTGTAAATATGTCTGGGAATATTTAGAACAGCTCAAGATTGGGTATAATGTCAAAGCCTATTCATTTTTTCCCTTTTTATAATGTCAGCACTCATCAGTGCTCAGTTTTTTTTGGGTGCTGAAACCCTCTTTTGGCTAAAAGAGTTTTAAATGTGTGCTTTTAACAACAACTTGGAAAGAAAAACCATTGTCTAATAAAACCTGGTCTTCATACCAAGGAAGAGCCTTTAAGCAATCTGAAGCAGATTGTAGGCATTTTATTGTAAATGAAAGGCTAGAGTGAGGCAATACACAACACAATGTGTTTCGAAACCTCTGATGGTCTAATAATCCTTGGCTTGGAGGAGAAAAGACTAGAAATGTTACAGCAACAATAACATGCAAATGCCCAAAAATGCCCAAAAACTATATTTTGGGTCATAGAAATAAACAAAATTCTTTGAGCCCAAGAGGGGGTCCTGAGAGCGACCAAGCGGTGGTGAGCCAAGTGAAAGAGCAGAGAGCTTGTAGGACAACAAACACTGGTTCTAAGGGTTAACCATAAGAGAAGGGATTCTTAAAGAAAATTAGGAACACACTGGGGCTTTATTAACTCTATGAAAATGTGCCTGCAATCAATTTGAGAATTTGGCAATTTCCACTAAAACTCATTTCAGGCTGCTGCCAGAAGAGTCACAGTGTGTGTGAAATCTTTGTAATTTTGGTGAAGGCAAGGCAAATATTTATGTTCCTCTTGTTTGACAGTGTCTTTTTGGCTTTAACTCTGCTATCTATGTCATTTTGGCCGTTTTTCTTTCTAATAGTGGAATCATGAATGTTTTTCTCAGGCGTCCAAGACCTTAGATGTTCACTTGGGCTCTTTTGAGACTTCTGATGAGTCATTGCTGGACTGTTGGATGAATTTTGGCTGGCTGATCAGTTCTGGGAAGATCCAAGATCTCTCCATTTAGAAGTAATGGCTGTCATTGTGGTTCACTGGAGTCCCAGAGCTTTCAAAATGGCTTCCTTTCCAGACTCATATATTTCAATAGCTTCCTTTCTCTTTGACAGAATTTAATCATGGCATAGTGTGTTTATTGATGAGACCCTTAGCCCACTCTGCTTGAAAAGTTCAATTTAAGGGAAGTTTAAATGCAACAGAGTTGACAATAATCAAGCCTGGGTGGGTCTCGTCTAACTAATCATCTTTATGAACAGTATTTGCTTAAATAGTTGATTGACTAACTGAGATGGAAAATTACTTCATAGCATTCAGATCTTTAATAAATCTGGATAGAAAAATCGGACCCTACCCAAGCTCTTACAGTTAACCCCATACAAGGTTCTCACTCCAAAAAAAATTATACGTAAAAGAAGATCCATAGGAACCACATGTTCTTCAGTGGCATAACCTCTAGGAACCCTTTTAGGAACCTTCATTTTTAAGAGCAGATAGTTCCTGAAAGGCAATGCGCAGAAGGTCTGATCCAGTGCTCTCGCAGTATGTGCTCCACCTGACAGGAGATTTGATTGTAGCGAGTCAGTTATGCAGAAATTGGCTCTGAAACAGTAGCCTGGGGAGATCTAGACCTAGAGCTAGCCCTCCTGCAGCTGTGCACTGACACACACTGCAACATCTGGCCTCCTGCACACACTCCAGACATGTCACACACCCTCCTGGCATCTTGCTGCATCTAAGGGAATAGAATCTGACACCTGCAATCAGCTGTGATCTGGAGTAATCTCTCCATGATCCAAGGATACAGGATACACACTCAAGCTCGTTAATGATGTGTTCGCTCAGTGCAACATGATACCTTTGATCTATTTTCTGATCTAACAAAGTGAAAAAAATATTGATTTGTGTTTTGGTCATACACTATATTTCTGGAAGTGCAATCTAGGGCTCCAAACTAGTTTGAGGTACTAAGAGCAATATTTCTACAGAGGGACAAAATTATTCTTCATTATTCTTTCTTTAAGAAGAGTTAACGTTCAAATATTTCAGTAAATCTCAACTTCAACATTAATGTAATCGAAAATGAATCCAAAGCTTTTTGCAGGACATTCATGTTTTATCTAGTTTGTTATCGAAAAACAAGTTCCTCTCAAAGTCCAGAGCATTGGGGAGAAGAACCAATATAGCAGCTGCAGAGTGAGACCAATTCCATATGAGAGTCTATGTATCTGAATGCAGTGTCATTAAAGACCCTGTTGGTGTAATCGTCAGGTATCCCAATACTTTTGTCCAAATGATATGGACAAAAGTAAAGGGATACCTGCCCCCATGAAAACCAGCAGAGAAAAATAAATAAATTATGCGATAATACTTTCAGCGTTAATACAACGTGTTAATGTGACCAGCCCTAATATGTTTATGCATAATGGTACACAGATGTCATGGTTCGGTACGTACCTCGTATTTGGGGTCATGGTTCAGTACAGTTCACGATGCAGCAAAGTTAAGAAACAAAAAGTTCTAAAGAATGAGGTTTGGTTTTCGTTTTAAATAAACAGCAGTGTATTAACCAGTAAACACACACTCTTGCTTCTATTTTCATGTATGTGTAAGTGTTATGCCAGTAGGTAGCACTATTGCACCACACTACGACCCAAGTTTATGATTAACTTGCACTTTTTGGTCCCTCTGTGATTCCGTATTACTTCAATCACATCTTCTCCGTCGTACTGTGTATTCTCCGAAAGACATCATTAGTGATGCTCCGATTGATCGGCCACCAATCGTGATTGGATGATATTGGCTAAAAATAGCTCTCTCTCTCGCACGCGCGCTTTCTCTGTGCCTCTCTTGCTCGTGACTTTTCCGGATTGCGCCCGTTTTAAACCTGTTTCTCTCTCTCTCTGTTTCTCTCTCGCACGCACTCTCTCTCTTTGCCTCTCTCTCTCTGTCTCTCACTATCTCCGTCTCTCTCTCTCTGTGCCTCTCTCTCTCGTTCGTGACTTTTCCAGATCGCGGCCGTTTTAAACCTGTTTCTCGCTCTCTCTCTCTCCCTCTCTGTTTCTCTCTCTCTCTCTCTCTCTCTCTCTCTGTTGCTCTCCCTCTCGTGCGCCCTCTATGTGCCCTTCTCGATCTCTCTCTCTTTTTTTTCTCTCTCTTTTGTTCGTGACTTTTCCGGAGCATGGCCGTTTTAAACCTGTTTCTCGCTCTCTCTCTCTCCCTCTCTGTTTCTCTCTCTCTCTCTCTCTCTCTCTCTCTGT
>JBBPDH010216630.1:0-13287 GCA_037974565.1 Clupeocharax schoutedeni
TTTTTTCTGGATAATTACGAAGTATAATTTATATTATGTCTACATTTAATGTTTTAAATTATTAAAAAATATATTTTCAGATTTTTTTTCAACAATGTTCAATGGTTCATATGTTTTATGGGAGACATTAAATGCTCTGTTTAAGTAAATTCTAAAAAAAAAAATAAAGGAAATATTTCTTTTTTTTCCCTGCATAGACTAGTCAATGTCTGAAGTCTTTATCACAGCAAATCTAAAGCAGAAAAACATTAACACCATAAAGACTAAGCTTTTACTCACTTATCGCATGTGATATCGCCATCGCAACACAACATTATCGCTTATCACATGTTTTCCTAATATCGTGCAGCCCTAGTATCAAGCTGTTCTACTAGCATACTAGACTGGTAAACAGTAAAACACATTATTAAAAATACAAATTAAATACTTGTGTATTAACCTCTGTGTAACCTGGTGAAAAGTAGATTGAGTTTAGTATAGCTTTACAGGTATGAAGAACAGATGTTGAATATATAAGGACTGATAGATAAAAGCAAAATGCACTAAACGTAAATAAATACTGCATGAAATATTTGTGAAGTAACAGTGATGTTTCCTGATGCAATATCTTCTCTGAGAAAAAGGTTTACCATATAATTGGTATCATACTGGGATTATTCAGTGATGAGCTCCCCAAACAAATGACTGCATTAAATGATGAGGCAAGAAACTGAATGAGTTCCTCCCTTCTTCCATCTAACGTCATCAATCCTGTGTCTTTCTATTATGGCCCATTCTATTCCAGCAGTTCATGTGTTGCATCTGATTTGGACCTAAAGTTGTCATACTAGAGAAATGTCAATGCTGTGTTTTGCATTCAAAAATTATTGAAAGAGTGAGCCTGAATTAAAAAATTTTTTTAAAAAATAGGTGCTATTCTTCACAGGCAGAATTGATGCCATCATCAAGACCAAGGGACACATAGTTTCTTCTTGGGTACTTGGTTATTTAAGGGACCAGGAACATGAACTAAGGTAAAAGTAGGTAAAAGTAAAAAAGTTAATTACATTTTTATGTCAGGTTCATTTTAAGGCTTCATCAATCAATATATGACTTTTCAGATTTAAACTCTTACCGATTTGTACATCTTGTACTGGGTGCTAGACTTTGGGCTGAAGAGCTTGTCGGAGCCAGAAGAGGTGAACTGCTTGACAGCTTGGGTGAAAAGCAAGAAATCATTGAAGAGGAAGGCATACAGCTCTTTGTTGCTCTTGGTCTTAAACAGTTTCCCGCTGTGCAGGAGCTTTCGTGGACCCAGGCAGTTGGTCAGAGAGTTGAATGTCAAATTCTGTTTGAGCAACAATAAAAAGATTTAGAGGAACGAAAGCGACATTTTGTTCCGAGGTGAATTTGTTTTGAGGTAACAGCTCATCCAGAAAATGTTCAGTGGTCCAAATGTTCTTGTTTAGCAAAGTCTTTTCAAAGAAGGGCCAAAAAGCAAGTGTGGCTTACCTCTGTGATCCCTTCACACAGCACATGGCTCTGGATCCACTCCAGCCGGTCTGAGTTCTCCTTTTCTCTCACGCCTTCATTCACCTGAGAGCACAGTTCCTCAGCCTTCTCCTGAGCATCTCTCAACTGAGCATGATCCACATGACTCACTGGAGTACTCTCCAGGATCTGGGGATGGACACATACAGTAATCAATAAAGAAGCTTCCAATCAAGACACCAACATTAAAGAACATGGCAAGAGACGGCAACAAAAAAAAAACTCACATTTTTAATGTGGAGAGGATAGCGCGTGATTCTTTGCATTGGCTTCAGTAAGAAGCTAGACAAAGGCATTCCTTTACAGCGGTAGTCCGTGGCAATTTTCTAAACAGAAAGAAACCCAAATCTGTAACTATTCATCCAGAGCAAATACCAGAACATGGACATTCTAATTCCTGTCTCCTAAGTTCAATATTAAGTGAAAAGTAGCTGTTTTTTTTTTTAAAACAGGTTTTAATTTTTACCCGATTTTTACCCGCTCCCCAATTTGGCATCGTCAGATCTACCATTATCATATAATGCTACCACATTTAAATATATGGGCTATATATGGCTGTTGACTTTGGTACTGATAAAACATCAGGGCTTACTGTGTCACATTTAGTTTCTTTGTGGCAACCTGCAGGTCTATGGTTTGTAATACAGTAGTTCTAAATAAGAAAGAACTGTTTTATAAAAATAGATTTAAAAACAAAACAGACTACAAACAATAGTGCAACACAATTGCAAGAACATTATTGTAACAAAATGACAATGTAACACTGGAAGGGACTGTTGCTGAAACAGTAATTGGATGCCAGTATTAATTATTTAAAAATTTGAATAATTCCAGATTTAAGTATTTTTTGTGGTGAAAGAAGCCAAAGGTCACAATGTCAACAACACAAATATGTGGCAAAGCTAGGTTTTTAATCGAAAGCGAAAGTAAAATGGTTTTCTTTGTGTAATACAATTCCTACATTTTAGGCCTAAATCTCGTCACAGAGCAATGGAACACCACTGTGGCAGGAGCCAGGCATTACATTTTGTGTAATGGCCTCCTATTACACAAGCTTTTAGATTTCTGGTTCTCTCACCACTGCTGTGAACAACTGACTTGGCAAGCTCGTCTAAAACAGGATCTCACACCAAACCCCAAACTGTTACATCTAACGGTCCTCTTTAAGCACTGGCTGCAACAGGCTGTGATGCTTGAACTAAGTGGAAATATGGAGAGAGGCAGTGGGACAGTATCAGTGGTACCTTTAGAAAGTCTTTGAATTCTGGTTCCTGGTCAGTCTTCTGCTGCAGCAAAGCGGCAGCGTTTAGCTGACAGCTGCAGAATCGTATGTAAGGCTGCATGTGAGAAAGCTCCGTGGCCAGGATGTCTCCCACCATCTGCACAGGCATCTTTTCACCTCCCATCTTCTTTCTTACTCGAAGGGCCCTGCCACCCCCCCACACACACAAAGATATCAAAGTTAACACTCGGAGGGATCTGAAGAAAGTAGTAACAGTGAAAAGGTAACGATGCATCTCAGCAGTCATGCTCTGATTCCACTAAAAGCTATAAACTACAGCAGTTATGCAGGCTATTATAAGACCGAGGGCAGAACGGACCACAGTTTACATACTTCAGCAGCTTGGTGTTGCATGTGATGAGCTCTTTCCAGTTGACAAAAATCATGTTCATCTCAGACTCAGTCAGCCGCCCCGACTCAGACATTGGCTTGTGGAACACCTTTAGAAATATCAAAACACACCACTGTTTTTACAGCGTCGCATTTTCCCCATTATATAAAACATTAATGAAAAGGAAAAGCATTTGATCATATCTAAATTTGTCAATATGGTGAAAACAATAACGCATTACACAACCAATTACGTTGGGATTTTTAAAAATAAGTAATAAAAACACTTAAACACTAAAAAGACAGAAACGTTCTTCCTGAAAAGGAGTGAGTCGCAACCTCTTACGATTACATACAACATTGTTTACCTGATGGTGTCATGAACATTGCCAGAGCCTTCAGATCCTTACATGACACCTACATGTTTTGTTTTTGCTTTTGGAGTGACCTGGTTGGACGACCACACAATATCTTCTTACCATTCTATACACCAACAAAGTTTTCAACCAATGTGAAACTATATAATGTTTTGTTTTTTTTATCTGTTGTTGATACTTGGAATATTTGACCATGCTTTAAGCCAAAGCATTGACAGAATGCTGAAGGTTTCACAAACTCTGTACATTCCTCTCATTAAATTCAATTTTAAATACATGCATTATACACTGTATACTATACACAAAATGCGAATGTTGACCAGACGTTTTTGTATGGTTGACCATTCAACACAGCATTAAAGATTTATGTAACGTTCACCTGTGTTGTTATAGAATAGCCAATAAATGTGAGACTACTGTGTACCAAAGCACAGCTCAAACTACATCATAAAGTTTGAGGACACAACCAAAAGAGATGGATGCTGACTTCAAGGACACAGTGTGATCACTCTCCCCTGAACATCAATGGCTCCTCAGTGGAGATCCTTCAGAGCTTGGTGTTCACATTGTGGAGAACCTCATATAGGCCCTCAACACCAGCTGCATCGCCAAGAGGGCCCAACACCCTCTCTATGTCCTCTAGAGACCGAGGAGGACACACCCACGGCCCAGTCCTTGCCACTTTCTAAAGCAGAACCTAAAAAGAACCCTAAAGCCAACTCTATCACTAAGGCGGCCCAGCAGCCCCTCTACATCCTCACCACTGTCTAATGAGCGTTTTAAAGACCATTTTCTGTAGCTGCATCCTGATGTGGTGCGGAAATTGTTCTGTATCAAAATGCAAGACCCTACAGAGGATAATGATTGCAGCATGTGGTAAAAATGTCTGTGACAGAGCGGAGAGAGACCCTGATAATCTACCTAGCTATAGTCACAAAACCACCAACACTGTAGGTGACCTAACACATCCTCCTCTTGTCTGGGCAAAAGGTTCCATAGATACAGTATAGGTAGGTGTACAAGTCGTTAGGGCAGCCAAAATGATAATCATGATTATTTTTGATCAATATTGAAATCATGATTATTAATCACAATTATTCATTATTTTAGGTAAAACATTTTTATGTCACTTTCTATTTTAAACAAACAGTAACAGAACAAGGCTTTCAGTTCAAATTGAAACCTAAAATTTACCCAATTTAAAGGGCTTGCAAAAAATAAACATGCAACTGCAGAGTGCAACCATTAAGTGAAATGGAAAAAAAAAGAAGCCTCTGCAAAAAAGGCACATATAACAAGGAACAAACTACCGGCCTACAGACCACACACACACACACACTCACACACACGCATGCACGCACAGGCACACACACTCATGCACGCACACAAGGACGCACACACAGATATGTGCGCACACACACACGGACGTGCACACACGCACGCTCACAAACCCACACGCACACACTCACAAACGCTCACACACACACTCACACGCTCCTTTTTTAGGCAGCTTACTGAAGCCATAATCTCTCGTTCGCCCCCTGGTGGTTGGCTGAATTATTATTTGACAAAGTGTTTGATCTGATGTGCAGCAGAGCTTCTATTCAAATAGTTGACGATCATCTTAATTAATCGTGGCAGCCAAAATCGTGATTAAAATTCGATTAATTGTGCAGCCCTACAAGATGGTGTAGGTATGAAAGTATAAACTGGCAACTGTACAAACTGACTTCAGGACCGCTGCAGCACTTTTAAATCAATAGCAGATGGGTGTACCTCCAGGACCAGCTGAAGGTCCTCCATGTAACGCTCTTCTGTCTGGATGAGCTCGTGGATGTAGCCCTGGCGTTTCTTCTCCTGAGGGCTCATGGACTCCAGACTGGTCAGATCGGCACACCCTACAAGAAGATTTAGGCATGTGGTGATCACGGATTCAGCCCCACACACCCTCCCCCTATAAAAAGATACCACTTTGGTCTGTTCTAAAGCAACACAGCAGACACCTTCACACCCTCTACAGCAAGAGCGTCAGTTCCAAGCACACTCAGAAAGCAAGCAGGGCAAATCACAGAGGCAGAGAAAGGAAGGGCACGCGAAAAATATTCACATCAAGCCTTACCTGACCAAGCCCCCCCATTCTGACGATCCTGAAGCCCCTGTGAGGCAGAGTCTCTCAAAGTGCCTTCATCATCCTCATCATCACCATCCACATCCCACAGTCTTAAAAAGTGGAGCTTACCAGTGGTGCGGACACTCATCGCTCACAGAGCTTACACAGCGGCCAAGTTCTGTCCTCTCTTCAACTACACCACACATGACAAGCATGTCCAGTGCATATCTAGCACTGAAATGAAATCTGTTTTCTCCAAAACAAGCTTACAGTGGGATAAAGGCAGCATGCTTGGCAAGCTTAAGACTGCCTGAACAGATACTGGGGGGAAAAGCATACGGACTAAAACATGTCCTCGGCAGCAGAGAGGAACAGGAATAAAATAAAATTGTTAATCATACTATCATTTTTCACCACACAACGGATTATTAAAGCTCTGGCTGGGTTTTATTCATGAGAATGGCTTTTTGTGCTTTACAGGTATGGCTGTATGACAAGGGCACTATACATCAATCATGACTTGTAAATAAGAATTAGAACCCACACAGTTTGATCTGGTCATATTACGTGGTTGAAAATATATTCTATACATTTATATAGCTGTCCATTTGTATACATTATTATCCATGGCTTATCAGAACAGGCATTAGTTTAATAATGTAAAGTTATGTGATCTGCAAGAGCACTCACCTGCAATACCTATTTATGGGAGGATCTACTGTGTAGCTACAGTAAAATTATGAACACACTGAATTACTTTACATAAAAATCTGAAAGGGACAACAGAAACTGAGTTGGTTGAGGTTTTCAAACAAGATTTAATGTCTAGATTTCTTTAATCAAATATGTTACAAGATTTAAAGCATTCTCCACAATAGTCCATGAAGTTACATTAAAGTGATGCTACTTCCACAGAACAAATAATTGTCTGCATGGTTGCACTAAAGATACTGACATCTATTTAAACAAAGCTGACTTGGGCACAAAAACAAAATGCAATATATGGATTACAATACCTTGAAACCCAGTAGTGCTTATAATAGCAGCAATTCAGGTTTCATCTTAGCCATACTGTTAATGTAAATCAAATAATAAACGTACATTTGTCCATTTGACCCTTCTCATCAAATATTTTACATTTATTCAACTGGAAAAACAAAAAAAGATGAATCGCTAAAGTAGTGGTACACTCTCAACCCAAAATCAACTGAAGCTAGTGTAACATTTACAACCCCAACAGGCTGCTTTTGTTCAAAATGGGTTCTGTGACATTCTGCTTTATACTCTTGTAGTTAAAAAAAACAAAAAAGACTTGATTTGTAATTAGTTTGTTTAAATCCAACAACAGAACTATTATTAGCAGCTCCACATATGATCAGAACACCAAACCAAGCAAAAGAGTAGTTTAAACCTAATCCCACCTGTGTCATGAATAACAATGACAGGTAAAATTCGGTTTCATACAATTAACAGTGAAGGGAAACAAGGAACACCACACAAAGGCCCACTATCTCCCTCCTCCATTCCTTCCTCACCTGCTGCAAACAAACCAGCGAGGCTGGGTACTACAGCAAAACATTGTGTATCATCATAATAAATGTAACATTGCTAAAACTGTCAGTTATAATACTGCCACAGAGCTCGGAGCCTGTGTGTCATCGTGCAGTTAAGCAAAAGGCCCAGAACTCCATGGGGGTGTCCGAAATCGCGCACTTCCGTCAGTGCACTGAGGCTTAGTGAGTAGCGCGCACTGCTGTGGGTCAGTGCTGTCCTAACCGGAACACTAACGCGTTGGAAGTGACGGACTCACATTTGCTTGCGATTCTCCAGCCCCCAGAATATCTGCCGGTTTTACCGCAGTGTACATCAGTACAATAACTTTATTAACGTTACTCACATTTATACCAACCAGCCGCCTCCGCTTGGGCTCGTATTTCACGAAAACTTACTGAAAGCCACGCCCCCTCCGCTACGTGGTCAAAATGGCTCCCGTTTAGTGCAGTGTCCATCGTTCTGCTCGGCGTTTTCTGGCCGATTTCAAGCAGCATCCGGGTTCTTTCAGTGACTGGGTTTTAGCTTAGTTTTCAGTGTGAGCGCACTACGCACTAAAAGTGTGCAAGTGTGCGATTTCGGACACACTCCATGACTGTGGTTGTTCTTGGAAAAAGTGAACGCCACTTTCAGTTTGACTACTTTGCACCTTTGGTTGCTTTTCTGAATTGACCAACCACAAAATGACAACAAATCCTCAGAGCTCTACTCAGCCTAAATAATGAATAATTTCCTTTGATGCTGTTCTGCTCCCACTGCCCCAGATCTGGACAAGGCTGCTTTTCCCAAAAGCATCTAAGCATTTAGTCTCTCTTCCATTTATGATCTTAAAACTAAGACGCTTTTGGGAAACAAGGCCCTGAACGTTAAACCAAACCTCATGAGCCACCACCGCACCACAATCATAAAATCATACTTTTCTCCCGTCCTCCACAAAACAATCAGTCAAAGAGAGCCTTAAGAGGAAGGCATTTCAGTTACTAGTATATGATACAAAGGTAAGGTTGAAGCAGAGTATATGGAGGAATAAGGAATGGAGAAGAGGCTACTGGGTTAGTATTTGCAGGTGGTTGCATGGTCAGTGGGGTCTCCTCCCCTGTGTGTGTGTGTGTGTGTGTGTGTGTGTGTATCTCTGAAGAAGAATGGAGAATAGGTGCTACCACCCTACAGAAAAAACAGACAAGAGAGAACCCGAAGAGAAACCCAGTGTAAGAAGACGAGGCGTAATGGATGAATGTCAAAAAAAAAAATACACCTAAAAATATATCCTGAAAATAAGGTCTTCAAGGTAGCATTAATCACAAAGTTCTTACATCCTATCATAAAGACACCATGATCAAAATGCACATAATTAAAATTGTTAAAGCAGTTTGTCTTTCTTATAATGTACAGTTCTTATTTGGGATATGTCTTTTCAATAGTGTCAGAAAAAGTGCTGTAAAAAATACTGGTCTCTGAAATAAAAACACAACCAACACAAACTTAAGGCACCAGAGACGGTTTAAAATCAAATATTTAACTCACCTAAACTGTTTCATCGAATTAAATAGCACATTGTTTGTAACTGGTTGCCAAACTTGTGTGTTACTAAAAAGCCCTGTTACATATTTGATTCTTTGTGCCTTGAGGACAAGGGAATGAAAAGAAACAAGGTCCGTTTCTGGGCCTTTACTTACACTGCTGGCTAGGGTCAGAATCTGAGGTTGTCATTTTCACATAGTTGGTAGGAAACAAGCCTGTGACCCCATTGATCTCTCCTTTCCACCAGTCTTGGTTGCTCTTGTCCAGCACATTAATGAGCTGAGTCTTAGAGAAGCTGAGCTCGTCCTCATTGGCTGCTGTGTAGTCATACATGGCGATAACCTGACAGACTGAGAGCAGTAGGGAGAGATTGGGTGAACCAATAAAGGTGATATGGTGGATGATAAGGGTAACTATGGACTGCAGGAATTCTCTGGTTTACCTGGTAAGGCTGCAGGGGTGGACTTGCCACTGTTTGAGCCCAACTGCTTGACATGAGATGCCGGAAACCAGCCCTTCTGACGCTTCTTACCCCGTGCCTAAAGCATCATATTGCAGAAAATTGTGCATTACAAAATAAGGTCTGCATTACAAAATTGATTTAAATTAGAGGTGGGCATAGATTAATTTTTTTAACGCCGTTAATTTCATAGTAATCTTGGCATTGATGGTGTTAACCGCGCGAGATTCTTCCGCCCCCCAGAGCTCAACCGTGTTCAACATCTATTGCAAGCTTGTCTACTTGTCCAAATCCAGTGCCTCAATGGAGGACAATACATTAATGCCCAAGAAATATGAAAGAGATATCCAGCAAGCTCATGTATGATGGAGAGTTTTTGCATCACCAGCCATGTACTAACCATTTGAAAGCTAATAATAGTACAGAAGTATTATACAACAAATAACAACAACAATAACCTTACACCCTAACTTTATTTACATCCCCCTCTCATGTACATGGATGGTGGACAGAGCTTGGCTGTGACACATTGTGTGTTCTGACAGCTTTCAGTTACAGCCAATATCAACTTTTCCTTCAGGAACACCCCAGAACACATGCTGTTTTGGAAATGCTCAGACTTAGCAATGAAAATTCATGCCCTTGTTGCTCAGATCCTTCTGCCAGACCATTTTACCTGCTTACAACTCCAAGGATTGACTTCAGGTCCCACCCCTTGATACAGTGACAAAATAGTCAATCTTCATTTTACATCTCAGTTTTAAGGGTTTAATGCTGTAGCTGAGCGTTGGGTTAGAAATGTTTTACACATTTATGTGAAACTAAACTGGTGTTACATTATTGATTCCAAACTTTAAACAACAGTGTATGAGTCAAGAGTCGAGTATATGAACAGTGACTTATTATTCTTGAAATATGAACAGACTGACCTGCAGTTCCCCCAACCACCAGCCAGACGGGTTCTTACTGAGGATGAGGATGAGTTGGGGAGGAGCGAGGTCCAGCTGCTCGGCCCCTGAGGCAGTATATGTAGTCGTCACCTGGGCTATCTCTGTAAAACAAAAAAATATGTGAGGGTTCATCAAGCTCAAATACAGAGAACTACTGGTTAAAATGAGATAATCTTGTAATAACTTGGTCTACCTGGTTTCTTCCCGAGTAAACCAGGCTTGAGGCTTGAAGTCTAAAAAGAATTTTTTTAAAAAAGTACATATATAAAAAATACATATATATAATCCAAGTTGTACCAGCTTTCAAATCAGAATGAATCACCAATTACATCAGTTTCCTTGGGTTTCACATAGTTGGAGGGGAAGACTCCAGAGCGATCTCCTATGCTGCCTCTCCACCACTCTCCCTCTCTCTGGGTCACCAGAATGGTGTCTTCTTCACTGAAGGTCAAGTCTCCCGGTTCAGGGCTTTCATAGGTATAAAGAGCCACATATTCTAAAGAAAGGTAAATAAACCAACACATATGGGTCTGCACACACTAAGACAGAGTGACATGAAGGTTAGATACTGGCTCAAGGACAATGCAGATATACGGTGATTATTTTCTGAGCTTTGTAAAGAATTAACTGGATTATCCAAGCTCTGCATGAAACCTGACTCCTCCCACAGATCGGATAGGAATGATTATGTTTGTTTTACATTTTGTACAAGAGGCCCTGATGTTCAATTTTTGTACAAAAGAACAATCTTCTCCCGAGTCCACAGAAGCAAAGGCTGCACTATTTATTTTTTTAATGCGAACACCAGTTTTGATCAAGCATTCCACTGTTCAGCTGTACAGAGGAGTAAAAAAATGGATGAGGGCATTTTTAGTTCTCACCTTCAAAGGAAGAGGTGTCTGCTGCTGCTGAGTCAAGTCCATCAGAGGAACTAAAACAACAAAAAGCAGATGACTGCTGAAAAGCAACTTTTTATTTAAAATCAGATTTAATTTGTCAGGTTTGTCCATTTGTGCACCCTGTTACCTCTGTCCCCATCTTTACAATCCTACAACATACCACTCACAGCAGTGTAATCCCACCCCTTAGTTTCCTGTAAATCTCACTCTCATGTGCACAGAAATGCTACTGGAGCCATTTCTGAGACGGTGAGATAAACATAGGGAAGGGGAAAGTCAAAGGAAAGCAAACTACAGCATTTAATTGTGTCTGCCATCTCTTCTGTTGGTTCTCTACTAAATAACATGAGCAGCAGGTGCTACATCTGTTTAAAACGTTCATGTCTCTCCTCTGCGTTTTTGTTATTCTTATAGCTTGACTCCACTCCCTACTGCCCTCATTGCCCTTAATCAACTATCCAGGGCAGGTAAAAGGGAAAAGAGAAGGAATTTACTCGGCAGATGTGTTGCTGGTGCCCAGCACAGTGACATAGGTCTTCGGGAACCAGCCCTGCATTCCATTCAGTTCTCCAAGCCACCAGTTCTCCTGCTGCTCCAGGACTGTAATGACATCATCCTTGGAGAAGTTGAGGTGGTTGTCTGTTTTAGCCGTCCATGAACATAAAGCCTGAACTTGAAGGTTCCCGATCACCTACAACAGAATATAGGAGGGAAAACGGGTTACTTTTTCTTTTGTAGCAAAATATAAAAGAAAGGTTAAGAGCTGTGCAACACCCTGGAGTTCACAAACCTGGTGCTCAGAGGAGGTGGTAGTTGGGGCATGAGTCGGGGTGAAGGCAGAGTTCTGGCCTGAATTGCTTGGAACAGAGGCCTCTGTGAGTTTACTGAAAATAAATGATTGATTTCAACAACATTTCAGTCTTGACCTCAGAAAATGTGTGTTGCAGAACAAAAACAACAACAACCAAAGTTGTAGACTGCACCTTGAGATGGAGAAGGAGCCCTGAGGCTTAAGAGCTGGTTTGGATGGGGGCTCAGGCTTTGACTGTTTTTCCACATAGCTCTCAGGGAACCAACCCACCTTACCCTGATGACTGCCATACAGCCAGCCTGGCTCTCTTTCAACGGTCTCATCCACCTACGAATGAATAAGGAAGGCTTGATAGTGAGCAAGATGTTGCTACTTTAAACAATGGCCAAGCAAAACCTCTCCAAAGCACATTGGTTTTAAAAAGATACAAGTGCAATGTTGAGTACTGAATTATATCATGGAAACACAATGAAGGCCTTAGTGCACGCGCACACACATACACACACAGTATGCACTTTGCATTTACATGAAGAATCACAGATTTTCAGCATACCTCAATTAAATCACCCATCTCAAATGAGAGTTCTTCCTCATTCCGGGCTGAAAAGGGGTACAGTGCTTTAAACCTGGTCAGAATTGCTGATTTTCTGTGAGCGCCAAGAGGGAGTCTATTACCTAAACTCACACAGAAAGACGGGAGAACACACTCAAACCAAACAAGAAATGTTAGCCCAATCATGCACCCCTGTATCATGTATTATGATTAGAGCAGGCCTATATTTCCTGATGGACCATGCATAGTGGTGGTGTGGATTAGGGCTGCACAATCTATCGCACCGTCATCGCGATATCAACACGCGCAATATCCATATCACCAAAGACTGACTGAACTGCAGTAAATGGTGTTTTTCCAAAACTCTTCACCCAGAGCCACAGAGAAGAGGGCAAAAACATCACTGGGGCAGTTTCTTCATCTTCTGTGCTGCTGTTATAGATTCTTCCTTTTACTATTTTTTTCTGGCTAAGAAATTAAATGAATGTAAACATAATTGAAATTAAAGTAAGATTTAAAATGTTGAAAAAATATTTTCAGATTTTCAACGATGTTCAATAGTTCAAATATTTCATGGGAGGCATTAAATGCTCTAAGTAAATACTTTAAAAATAAAACATGATGAATGGAAGTATTGCATTTCATTTTTTTTTGCATAGACTAGTCAGTGTCTGGAGTCTGTGTTACATTAACAACAATAAAGACGAAGTTTTTACTCACAAAGTGTTATTTTAATATAGGCTTAAATAGCAAAACCAATCAAAATCCTGCTGCTTGTGCTTATATATTAGCATAACACCTAAAATTCCAAAAGTAGTGTTTCCAAAACAGTCACAATCACCAGACGACTACAGTTCACTGAAGAAACCTATAAAGCTGATTTTAAAATAATTTTTTGTAGTGATGCTCCGAT
>JBBPDH010216656.1:0-13286 GCA_037974565.1 Clupeocharax schoutedeni
TGTGTGTGTGTGTGTACATGCGCGTCTAAGATACAGAGAAGTCTTTACATTGAGTTCAACATTGTGAGTTCAGAATTGAGCATGTTCAGCAGGTTCCTACAGTTCCAAAGTTTTGTCAAGTATATCAGTAAATATGGTTTTAAACAATTGTTTCCAAGCTAAATGTGTTTTTAAATGTGTTTTATTATTTCACTGTAGTAATGCTCATTATATTTGAAAAAAACAGACAGATTTTTTTAAGACAAATTTGTATTTTAAACATTAAATGAATAAATAGTTAATTGTGTACTTTGACTCTTATCTTCTAAAAACATTAGCTGTCCGTAAACATATCCAGAATGAGTAAAATAAATGTTAAAGCATGGAAACAAACCAAATTACCCACTCCGTAACAAGACTTACCACCCCGTAACAATTTTTTTCCTTTTTTTTAAAGTAATAAAAATGCAGAGAAATATCCTATAAATGTTTCATCATAGTGTGATTACAAAGGCCTATCTACAAATGTATGTTTCATTTGACAATATTGAGTAAAACAGCCAATATTGCTAATACACCAGTTAAAAAACATGCATAATTCATATTACGGAGATTAGAATCTAAATTCTTTAAATATCCAATTAAGTAACAAACTTGCCATTTCTAAAATCATATTGAGGACCTTTTTATGACAGTAAAATATTAAATGTTTTCGAATAAATATATGCATTATGTCTTAAATGGAGTGCATTTTGTCAGTTGCGGGCTGGTAAAACAAATGACATCTGGGTCAAAGGATAAAGGATAATATTAACAGAGATGTATGCACAAGGTGGGAAAATACTTTTTTTGAGGGTCAAATGTGTCATATTTAATGTGAATGTCTTAAAAAATAACTTTTCTTAGACTAATTTTTTAAAGATTGCAATTTGGAAAATGCACTGGTTTTGTAGAATGGCCCACTACACAGTTTGAGGTTCTTTCGGCAGCTGCTGCCTTGGCATGCTTTTGTCAGCAACTTTTTGGGATGTCTTTTGGACAGAGCTATTTTTGAAATGAAAACCCAAAATACCAGAAATACCCGGGCATTGGACCTAGCCTATGTCTGGGTGGGTTTCTGCTGGGTTCTCTGGTTTCCTCCCATATGTAGCATATGTAACCATATGTTGCCCTCAGCTGATTCAAAATGCAGCAGCTAGATTGAAAACATTTACTAGAAAAAGGCTTCTCTCCACTGGTTGCCATTGAGACTAAGAATAGTCTTAAAAATGTTGCTGTTTTTAAAGTTTTGCATGGGGCTGCTCTAAAATATGAGACCATCTTCAACCCTGCTCTGTGCCAAGATGGCTTAGATCCTCCACTAAACTGCTTCTTGGGGTTCCAAGATCACATAACAAATTCCCAGGCAATCTTCTCTCTCTGTTGACTTAACTAATTTCTGTTGCTTTTGAGTATGGTTAATGGGTTAGTGGCCTTTCACCCTATGACCACTGGAATAGGCTCCTCCCCCTGTCACAATTCCACAAATCCACAATTTGTTTTTTGCACAGTCTGTGCAAGAACCTGCTGCTACACATATGTGCAGTTTGTGATTGTGTGCTAAATCATCATCAGTATGTGCAATATGTTTACTATTACGTGCAGTCATTTATGTGCAATATCAATACAAATCATGTGCAATTTCACCCCTACATGCAGTAACAGACTTGGTACAGAATGCAACTCCAAACCGCTATTTATGGAATTTATCAGACGCTTTTGAAGGTAGGATTCAAACCCATGACCTCTTGGTCTAGAGGCAAGGATCTCACCCACTAGACCAACACCACTACCACCCCTGCAACTTCAGCAGTAACTTCATTTATCTACAGCATTTACATCCACCTCTCTTACTGACCACAGCACTTTGTGTAGTGCAGCGGTCCCCAACCTTTATTTCGCCACGGACCGGTTTAATATCAGAAACTATTTTCACGGCCGGCCTTTAAGGAGCGGCAGATAAATATACGTATACGTATTTATACAAATAAATGATACGCATAAAAATGGGAATATTTTAAAAATATAATAACGGGGGTATCATTAAAATACAATAATAAACATAAATCCAGTGTGTACTCGCAGCTTTATTAACAGCATTTTCATAACGAGCCAACAACAGAACACGGGTAACATCCATGTTTTTCTTTCTGTGGAACCCGCGGACTGGTACCACATGACCCACGCCCCGGTACCGGTCCGCGGCCCAGGGTTTGGGGACCACTGGTGTAGTGGATTTAGTACCGAGTATCTTCTGAGTATTTTCATTTTGATTTATATTTTATAAGGTTCCGGTGTCTGTGTCTGAGTTTTTGTGCAGTCATAACATAAGCAGTGTCCTCTAATCTACATTACAGTGGCGTGGATTTGTGGTTTAGCACATGGTATGACTTACCATGAGCTGTAGAAATCAGCAAAACTTGCTGTGGTCAGCAAAAAAAAAAGCTGCGGGCAGCCTAGGTGGACAACCGGGCATACAAGCCACCCTGATCTAGAATTTGCGTTTATGGAAGCTGGATTGGCAGGAATCTGATCTAAGATCAGCCTTCTCTAGCCATGTTTTTGTCTGAAATGGTCCACAACTCCATGGATGAACAGCTTTTATAGAATTCACTTTAAATCTTTTGGGAAAGGGGTTAAATGTACATTTGTCATTCTTCTATTGAGCCAATGTACTGGGAATAGCTTTAGTTTAAGACTAACTGTGTTAGTCTGACTCAGATCACACGACTGAACCTAATGTGAAACATGACATCACTTGCTCTTATTCATTACAGCTCATGAGTAATCACATTAAATGGTTGGCACGCTAAAATGGACGTCTCTTTGAGGACAGAATGAGAGTTCAGCTTAGGCTGCACAGGGTTAGTGTTGCTGTATAGGGAACCTGGTCCCTTACAATGTAAAATATTGATTTGTTGATTGGTGTGTTTGTAAAATCTGTTTGAGGAGGAGAACTACCAACCTGTGATGGACGCTGAAACTTGGGCGCTCATAAATAAGCTTTAATGTCGTAGGAAAATATCACAACTTTTGTTAAACTTGAGAATATTTCCACAGACTCAGCATGTCCAAAAACCATAAAAAAATGCTTGTAACTAGTGTTGTTCCGATACCGATACCAATACTAGTATCGGAAATGCTGCCAATACCACCAAAAAATCTGGCATCAGTATCGGCGAGTATTTGAGTCCACGTACCGATCTGATACCATTTTCCTAAACATAACCTAGTTATTCCCGCTAGCTTTGCTTAACACTGCAAATTGGAAATCAATTCTTCTTCGCTGCTCAGAATGCAAACACAGGAAGTTGTGTTGTGTTGCCACAAGCAAAATCTAAAGCACAGCCTAAAATAATTCTGTCAGTTAATACAGGGCTAGTAGTATCTACAGCTTTATATACAGATACACACCCAGGTATCGGATCAGTACTCGGTATCGAAAAATACATCTGTACTTGTAACATTTTACAATAGTGCCATTAGGACCACAACAGTCGTTTAGTCAAGTCAAGTGGGTTTATTGTCATTTCAGCCCGTATACACAGTGAAATAAAGCAATGCTCCTTCAGGATCATGGTGCAACACAAAAAACAAAAATAGACCCACAAAGTACAAGAACAGAACACCACTATGTGTAGAGCAAGACTACATAAAGACAGGCAGGGTGGGACTATACAGAGTACAAAATGAGAGAAAGTGCAAGAAAAACACAAGAGCAACAAAACAACAGGACTAGACTATATTTAGTGTAGCCGACAGGAGCAGTAACTGCTCTAGTGGGTGTTTTAGTGATTATTTGGTCTTTATTTGATTATTTGTTTTTTTTCAGTCAAGAACCACACAGGGGGACTTTAATGTAAGAGACATCGATGCACATAATTTCCACACACACGCTCACTCACTCATGATGAAAATGTGACAAGGCCTGAGCTGAGCATGCCAGTCGGCTGACTTCAATTAAACCACACATTTTAGAGTTAGAGGAGCAGCTGAAAGGGCTCCATGCATTATTATGGAGCTAAACTAACATATAGTTACAGAAAACATATAGTTACAGGTACATGCTTATTTATATTAATGAACATCAGAATACCATCTCTAGTTAATATTTTGTGTGGAACTGAATCAAAGCAAAAAGGCAAGAGGCTTTGATTAACAATCGAACCGATTCATTTGAACATGGATGTTCAATGATGTTACTGATGTTACAATTTAAATTTCAAGACTGTCTGTTTTGTGCTTTATATTGACCAAAAAAGTTGGTTTTTATTCATTTTTCCAAAGGGCGCTTATTTGAATAAATATCTTATTTTGTGTTTTGTAAACACACTTTGTTTGTTTTGTAAACATGCTAGTTCTCTAACATTCTGGATTTAACGCAGGATTTTTAAATGGTTGCAACGTGTTTTTCTTGTACTTTCGATTCCTTCGAAATTACAATTAAAATTTTTAAGAAATTTTATGAATCAAATATGCGTTTCAGTGATTCATTGTAGTAGGTAAATTAGTTTATACCACTAAACATGGACACACTTTCGGGCGACTTAGCCTACTTCAAATTTCATTTCAAGTCTTCTTGTTTCGTTTTCATTAACAAAGAATAAACGCTTAAATTTAACACAGTATACTTTTTTTTAATTTATTTGTGCAGATATTTTAATAAATATCTTATTCTGCGGTCTAAACGTGTTCTTTTAGTTTTGATTAATTCGTGGGTGAAACTTGATTCATGTGAATCACTTAAAAGAGTCACTAAAGCGTGTTTTGTCTGTTTCAGCTTCGATTCATTCGTGTGAATCGATTCAGTCAAATCGCTTGAAAAGAGTTGCTCACAGCGAGACGAGTCTTTGTCTTAGACTCCGTTCACACGGACACGCAGGATCTTCTCGACCTCTTCCTCCTCCGTGTCTGAACTTCACACTATGAAGCTGTCGGCTGCTGTCCGCTCCGCCTGCCGGGCTGGCCGGTGCGGCGGGGGAATGACTGTGCTGAAGCCGATCAGGAGTGTGAGTGTGCCGGTTAGAGAAACCCACTTCACCCCGGGGGGAGCGGGGGGCTCTGTTCTGCCTCTCAGCCCCCAGAGAGACAGGAGACCTGGCACCGAGGAGCAGAACACCGTCAGGTAAGGAGAAAAAAGACGCTGAACACGGTAATCTGCCACTGTTTGTGTTATAAAGTAGCCAGAGTTTCCTCCACTCTACCCGTGTTTGGGTCGAGATACCGGCTGATGTAACTCTCAGTTGCCCTCATCACCTTCAGCCTGGAGGAGGAGCAGTAGAGCCTTCTGGCGGAGCAGGAGGAGAATCAGTTGAGCCTCCTGTAGGAGTAGCAGAATAGTCTCACGGAGAAAAAGCAGGACCTGCTGGAGGAGCAGAGGAGCCTGAGCATGGAAGTGATGTCCATTGGCGTCTGGTTTACCATCGTGCAGATTGAGAGGACAGTCCAAATCCACCATAAAGTGAACTGAACGAGTATCCTGTACTCATATAGATGCACTTTGGATTCTATTACCGATGGTACATTTATATATACTAGAGGTAGAACTCGACTTAAAATTGTGCCTTTAGTTACTTGGAGAAACTCGTATTTGCACCCTCTGAGCGTCACATGCTGTCGTCTGAAAGGCAGCTCTAAAACCGTACAGTAACTTTATGGTCACAGTCTTTTTAGCCAGGGGAGGTGATCAGCTGTTTTGAAAGCTTTTGACAAATCAATGGATCAATTGGTTCTCAGAACAGTTAACTCACCTCATATTATAGCCATTCAAAATGTTAATTTCACGATTACGGTCCTTAAAAGAGCACTTTGAATTCAAAGTTTGAATATAAGTATGGCTACACTACAAATAGCACTAAATGTCATTAATTAGGCAAATATAAACAGTATGTTAATTCGGCCCCCCTGACACAGGAAGATGAGTTTCTCTGTCTTTATGTTGTATGTGTAACAGGAAAGCTTGCTCATCTCTTCATGCTACTAATGACCTCCTGGTTACTCACTTGGGAGCACAGTCCAGAAGCTTTCTTTGATCTCAACTACAAGGCATGAATTTTGTGCCTCAGAAATGGATGAATACATTAATTTCTGCACAGACCAAAAGTGCTGATGAAGGCGGTGAATGGTGCTCCTTGTATGCGGATCTCTCTGATTTAGCTCTTTATTGCTGTGTGTTTGGTTCAGTGTGGTTCTAAATGCGTACGCAAGACACTCTTAGTAAATACTGAGTTATGTGGACTAGTGGACGATACTGATCAAATTTGCAGTCTTTTTCAAATGCAATCATATGTGTTGTTGAAATTGAATGTTGTGCAGATATTATTTGTTAGCTTGTTTGGTTACATTATTAATTTTCATATTTAAGTGAAAATAAATCCAACGGACACTTGTAGAATACACAGCTACTGTTTATTGGCTGATCAATCTTGGGGGGACAAATCGTTCCTGCACTTTTTACTTTGTAGGCTACATAACAAGATGCAGAAGTGAGCTCAGGTTATATTAATGCTGTGCAAATCAACATGTTGGTACAAGTGCTGTCGTTTCTGTGGACTTTCATTTTCCAGAGGTGTTAGAGACTTGAAGGGGTGTTTACTTGTGTTCTCTGTGGTTAAAATTTTACCTGTGTTCTACAGGCTCATTCCTGTGGTGTTGACACACACCAGATTCACTTACAGCAGGATTGAATTAAATGTTTTGACTTTTTTTTGGCGTGAAGGCTGCATGTAAAATCAATAGCCGCTCCCATTCCTGTAATTTTTTTTTAGGCGTCCTGAGGTAAAACTATATCATCTCACCACACCAGTCCCAGTGCCAAGAGTGATTCTTGAAAAGTCTTTTTAGTCTGTTAAGAATGGTTAAAGTTGAATTGACAGGTAGCATTTAATGCTTAAAAAGTTTTAATATTATTGAACTTCAAGACAAACCCAGGCTAGACTGGTCTTGTTCTGGATTTCCGTTGGTGGAGCGAGCTACCAAAGGCGACCAGAGCAGCAGAATCTCTCTATCTTCAAAAACCTCCTGAAGACTCATCTATTCAGGGAACATCTCCTGTCCTGATTCTAATCATACTTGCTCTTCTGATTACATCTTCTTGTATGGCTACCCACTTAACTCTTAACACTGTGTGAGCACAATGCATTGT
Organism: Clupeocharax schoutedeni; assembly: GCA_037974565.1. Lineage (NCBI taxonomy): Eukaryota > Metazoa > Chordata > Actinopteri > Characiformes > Alestidae > Clupeocharax > Clupeocharax schoutedeni. The sequence continues at coordinate 7,163 of JBBPDH010216656.1, forward strand.
CTCAGAACTGCATGGGCAACAGAACAGAATTGGCCATATGTTTTCTCTTCCAGACGTCTGGACTGCACAGTGATGTTGGGTTGGGTAGATGGTAGTGCTGTGCTATCACTCTCCCAGTGTGTGTAGTGAGGGTGTTTGTCTAATGGGTGGGAATTGGTCTAAAGTTTAAGTTGGGGAGACAATCGGGATTGCTTGATTCAGAAAGACTGTGTTTAACCAGTCTGTTTCATTCTGTGCCTCTATGACAGGGAGATCATCCACAGAAGCAGAGAGGAACTCGCTTCTGTAGTCAAAGCCCACCCAGCCATCAAACCCACACTGGCTATAATACAGGTATGACCTGGTGGTTAAACACAGGACTAAACTGTGTGTGTGTGTTGAATATATATGAATTGTCTGCTGTCGTGTGGATCATTATTGATATTGTGGTGTGTTTAAAACAGGCTGGTGAAGATGACAGTCTGCTAGAGATGAATAAGAAGATGGCTGGAAAGGTTTGTCTTGCTTTATTGACCTCTCCAGTTTCATTTTAAAGCATCTGAGCATTTCATTTGAAATCCATCATTTTATTTATTGAATCACTCAATTTGTACTTTTTGAATATTTCAAGAATTATGGACCAATAGAAAATGCCTGAAATGACAGTAATGTATGTTAATACATAAAACAAAGAACCAGGAGTCTGTTTTGTTTTCTTTATTTTCCTTTTGTGTCACACTGTGTACTGTCCTGTTTTTGTAGGTCAACCTGAATGTGATGCAGATTTGTTTGCCACAACACTGCACAGAGGAGGAGGTGGGTTACCGTGCTGTACTGTCAGGTAGTTTTCACACAAAATCCCAAATACTTGAATACTTTGGGGGGAGGGTCTCATTACTGCAGGGCTAGATTTGCATAGGTGGTTTTTTTTTTTTTTTGGTTGTTTTTTTTTTACTGTGGATCTCCAGTGGTTCCAAATGTTACCTTTGTCTGTGCAGTTTTTTTCCCAAAATGATAAAGAATGGGTTTGTCCATTTATTGATTTTTGATCACTGATACCAGTGCAACACCAGGCCAATAGTAAATACGTCCAAGCAGCAGGCTGAGTTTGTTGGTGTTTTTGTTAAACCACACTAAACTACACTAAAATCAGTGTACTTACTGATTTACAGCTGGTCTCTGCAGTATCACTGAAATCAATGGAAGGTCAAAATTAAAGTTTTTTCCCCCCATTGTTGGTAGAGCAAAACCAGTCCCTTCCCTAAAACTACAATGCCCTGTTACTTTAAATGGAAAAAAAGGCAAGAATGTGTAATATGTGTCCAATGGATGCAAAGGCATTTGGAATTTTGCTCCCATTGATTTTCAGTGTGGTCTTACAAAAAACGTGCTCAGCTTTGTACAAAAAGATTTTTTTAACCGTGTGGGATGGAGCGAGATCATTTTTGTGATGCACAAAAAATGTGCTCACATTCTCGGCCTCGGGTACAGAAAAACAGCTAGTGCCCAATTAACACACCTAACAAACATCTTCATTTATTGAAAAGTGTGTGTGTGTGTGGCATTTTTTTCTGTAGGTTATAGAGGAGGTTCTGAGGCTGAACGAGGACCCGAATGTTCACGGTGTGTTTCTGTGTCTTCCGCCTTCCGTGCTCTCCCGGAAAATAATCAACAGCGTCAAACCTGAGAAAGATGTGGACGGGTAGTTATTCTGTGTGTGAATATGTGTGTTTGTGTCCAGGATTTTGCATACACTACCAACTTCATTTATCATTTAAACGTGTGTGTGTGTGTGTGTCTGTCTGTCTGTGTATAGAGTTTCAGACCTGAATGTGGGGCGTTTGGCATCAGGAGCTCTATCAGAAGGGCTTCCCTCACCTGTAGCAGGGGCTGTTCTGGAGCTGCTGTCTGGACATGGTGAGTGTGTGTGGCTTTAGGAACTTCAGTATGTCTTGAAAATCAGCTCTAAATATATTGCTTTGTTGCTCTGAGCCTATGGAAACTGTTCAGACCAAACGGAGCCACCATAAGGTATTTAGTGTTTTTACAGGCAATATTGGTGTCATGATGTGGCTAGGAAAGGGGAGAGGCTGCAAGGTTAAACTGGATCTCAAGGTTTAATGTAAAACCGAAAATCCACGTAAACACAAAGGAAAAAAAACAGACTCCGGAACAACAGAAACACACAAGAAGAAAGAACCAAAACATCAGTAAAACAGAAAAAACAGGACTCGTGCTCCGTGAAAACCAAAACAAAAGGAAAGGGCAGGCTCGAGAGCAGGCGTGGGGTTTTCAGACGCCTCAGGGTGCTGAGGTCCAAACTTAAAGGGCAGGAAGCACGAGTCTGCGAATACAGGGGAGAAACACACACAACATCAACAGCAATCTGCCAAAGGGAAATACGACTAACACAGAACAAGACCACACAAAGAGAGCAAATACAAGCATGTAGACTCGTGGTCAGACTGGGCTATATATGTGCACGGGAAAGGGGAGACAGGGGATTGACAGAACGAGACACAGGTGCGACGGATAAAAATGGGGAGTGATACAAACTGAACTCAGGGACTCTAAAGGGAGAAAGGGACAAAGGGAGAAACGGAGGGGGATTGGGATAAGGGAAGACAGGGCACGGAGACAGAACGGAAACGTAATGAAAGGAAAATAACAAATATTCCGGTGAGCGAGAACGGTGTCTACGAGGAGAGGGCGAGGCAACCGTGACAATCGGTGCGATACAGTACACGTATCGTTATTGTTTAAGGGGCTTATTTGCATATCATGGCCTTATTGGTATTGCAAAGTCCGATATTGTAATGGTGATATAGTGTGCTTTTAAAGTCTAAGCTCTTATGTTGAAAAGTGGCTGGAAAATTGTGGCATTGTGTTTGTTTGTTGTATGTTTAGATGCTCCTTTGGCTGGGAAGGTGGTAGTTCTGGTTGGTCTAGAAGGGCCTCTGAAGGTGATTCTCCAGTGCCTGCTGCAGAATGAGGGGATGGAAGTGCAGACCAGCCACTGGAGCTCAGACAGTCTGCAGAAACAGGTACAGTGTTCTCAGAATCCGAAAACTTTGGCGATCCAGGATGATATTGCTTATACTATGCCTGCACAGTCACACAGAGAACAATGGAAAGACCAGGGGGGTGTTCCAGAAAGCAGATTATACTACCGGTACATAAGCGGGTAAGTTCAAGGGTAAATTAGTGCAGAACTTACCCGGTTATGTAGCATAACCTGCCTTCTGGAATACCTCCCTGAACAATGTAATTCTATATTGTATACAATATGCTATATACATAAAACACTGTCATCAGTAGGTGGGTAGGCATTTTTGCAGCATTGCTGAACCTCCATTATGTGTGTCTTCGGAATCTTAGAGCTCATTAATCCTATCAGAATCTTCCATGACCCTCAAGATTTAAAGTAGTTTAACATGCAAACAAATGTAACCCATTATACAGAGTAGTCGATTGAGTTTCATATCTGTGGAACATAAACTATTAGATAAGTATCAGTGTGAATTCCACCCAAGTGGAGTGTATTAAATTTAGTAATTAATGTATTATTTTACTTCAATTAAAGAAATTGATTTGAATATATGAATTATGACAAAATATGGAGACGTGAACAAACATTTTATTTTATTTTAATAGCAGCATTTACAGTAAAATTGCAGGAATATAAACTAGCACTTACATAGAACACTGAACAAATAAGGCAGTCATGGAACGGTAAGGGTGGACTAAAAGTGTGCAGAACATTTTAAAATTATGAAGAATCGAGAAATTCTGAGCTGCTTAGATTAGAGAGGAACAGCGTGAATAAGTGTGTGTGTGTGTGTGTGTGTATCAGCAGGGGGCAGCAAACTGGATAAGTTGTACTTCATTTGTCTTAAATACTACACTTGTCTTAAAGCTCACACTGTTGTTTATGCTTTGGGTCAAGACTGTTTAATTTGAGTTATTGTAGTTCATGTTTAATCAATGGATTAAATGATTTCTTTCAAATATTCACCTTTTTAATTTTATTTAACTTTTTTTTTTCTCTCAGATCAAGCAGGCTGATATAGTTGTTGGAATGGGGACTGGAAGCGTGGGCCTCCCACCTAGCTGGTTCAGAGCAGGAGTGACCCCCATTAACTGTGGCTCTGCCTTAATGCCAGGTGGGGCCTTTTCGTGGTGTGTGTGTGTGTATGATATGTAATTTCCACTTCTCGTACTGTATAGTCTTTTAAGGGTTTTATGGTCATATGCAAAAGTTTAGACGTCCTGATCAAAAGAAATTGGACTCTAATCTGGATCATTAAAGACTCTTCCCATACTAATACCCAAAGCCTTATGGTCAGAACTGTGAGACTCGAGGAGGTTTTATCCTCGGGTCATCCTCTTCAACCACACTGCAAAAACTCCTGATCTAACTAAGATTTATAATCTTATTTCTAGCCTAATTTTGTTCTTGTTTTGAGAATAATATACTATACATGAGCAGAATTATTTGCTCTTATATTGTATATAAAGATTGTTTTAAGATAAGATTTCTTTAAATAGGAAAAATAAGACTAGAAACAAGTGAAATTATCTGTCCATGCAGAAAAAAATACCTTAAACAAACATAATAATCTTAAACAGTCTGCTCTTGTATAGTATATTATTCTCAAAACAAGAACAATAAGAATATTAGGCTAGAAATAAGATTGTAAATCTTAGTTAGATCAGGAGTTTTTGCATTGCAGGACAGGCCTCACATTCACTCAGCAGCACCCAAACAGTAAAACTATCCATAACATAACACCCCTCATACCATAATTCTCTTCAGTAGTATAATGGTCTTCATACTTTAATACTCTCTATCTGAATGTACTCCCCATACCATAATACTGCCAAAATGTTCCCCATACCATGATCCTCATACCACAATAGTACCATAATGTTACCCCATACCATGATCCTCATACCATAATACTCCCCATACCACAATACTACCATAATGTTACCCCATACCATGATCCTCATACCTTTATACTCCTCATACCATAATATCTTCTGCACCTTTCTTTACTATAAAGCACATGACCATTTACTATTTCCACAATGTTCATATGTGCATGTCCTGTTTATTCTTCACTGTAAATATTCCGATACTTTTAGTTCATGGTTTGTATGTACTGTTAAATTTATATGTGTATATATTTATACAATTATTGAATGTTATTGTTTTACTCTCTATTCTGATTTCTGTTTTGTAGTTATTGGATTTTATAGCCTCATGACTATATTGAATATTGAACCTTATTTGAACAAGTTTGCAAACTTTGACATGCAAACGCAGGCAGAACGACGTTCATTTGTTTGCCAGAATTGAACATGCAGTACATATATGGGGTTTTCTGTGTTCCCAGAGTCCTCGGACAGTGAGAAGAGGAGGCTGGAGACAGGATTCTGGTTGGACATAGGCTCGATAAGTGCAGCCTTACGGATGCAGGTCAGACATTCTTCACTCTGCTTAGCTGCAATCACAAATTCCAGTTGCATTCAGTATATCTGTGCTGCTGTTGTATTACTTACTGGGCAGAAGAACATCAGCAAGTCTCTGACACACATTGTGTAATTAGAACAAATTTCTGAATACGAGAACACAAAAAGAACATGAGAACAGAAAATACGTGATCTTTTAACCCTTGGAGCACAAGTGACACAGTCTCTGCAGTGCAACAAATGGGAAATTGCTGTCATATGTTAAAAGAATGTTTAAGCTTCCCCAGTTTGTGTTGATGCTCAGGGTTTTAGACTGTTTAGACCATTTTTATTATTATTTTTTTTTCCAGATCAGACTTCATTAGTATGTTCTGAGTTCTAAGGGTTAACCGGACACACCAGTGTGTTAAAATCACACATTGTCGCTTGCTGTGGCAGCTCCTATACTAAAATTGGAACAGGACAGAGAAGATTAGCATGGCCCTTACACAAGGCTGACATGCAAAATCGTGAAGCATTTCTTATTTGGCAGCTAGTGGCCTTGTGTTTAGGGAGTTGCCCCTGTGATCAGAAGGTCATGGGTTTGAATCCCAGGACTGCCAGCGGCACCACTGAGGTACCTTAGAGTACCTGGATGGGGCAGGTGGATGGCCTAGTGGTTAAGGCATCC
>JBBPDH010216683.1:0-13284 GCA_037974565.1 Clupeocharax schoutedeni
GTGATCACAGACGTGTGATCTACTGATTTACTCGGTGTTTTGATCAGATGTGGTAATGCAGACGCCATTGTTGTTATGCGTGCACCAACAGATCAATCACTTACTGCTGCTTTTCTTCTCCTTCTTTGATTTTCTTTGCTGACTGACTTGTTGCACGCCGGTCTGTAGATGTGGGGACATTTCCACTCCCTGAAACGTGACGCTGAACGAAAGGAACTGTGATTGGTTGTTCGACATGTCGGTCAAACGGCCTTATGGGTGGGCCTTGGCCAAAGAAAGCTGCTATGAATACCAAACCTTCAGCCGTCAGTCTGTATTGTCCCTGTAGCTAATGATTGTAAGTCACTTTGGGTAAGGGTTTCTGCCAAATGCCACTTGACCTTTACAACCAGGTGCCCCGCAAAATGAGTGACTGAGGGTTTAAAACTAAAGGTATTTGGCTCTTACAAAAAGGAAAACTGTGAAGAGCACCTGAACACCTGCTCGTAATATTTATAACCTGAAATGTCATTAAGAAATTAAAGTAGGAGAACTGCCAAGTCTAGATAATACCTGGAAGATCAAGAAATAACAATTTGTATATTGGCCAAGTATGCAAAGTAAAACCTCCACCAAAGACTTGGCTGAAACTGGAAAGACTTCCTTTTTAATGTCGTCTACATGGCAGGTTTGCCCATAACCATGAAACAATTTTATAACAAAAGTCAGTAAGTTTGAAGAAAAAGAGAGAAGCATTTCCATTAAACACATCGGGCCAATTGTTGAAGGTTATGTCTGCACAGCGGCCACGGGAGGCCGCACTTAGTTTTGTTATTGAGACTTTTATTTTGACATTCTGTGTTCATGTTTGTGTCAGTGTTCGCCCTTTCTTGTGTTTTAGTTAAAGTAATTGGGGTTTGTGATTGTTTTTTTTTTCAGAGTCTGTGTGTATTTAAGTGCTTTGAATTTATGTCCTAGTTGCTGGTTATCCCTCACAATGTGTCTCACTTTCCCTGCTTCTTGTGTCTCCTATTTATAGCTTTGTTTCTGTTAGCCCCTTGTGACTTTTTGGTTTAGTTAGTGTAGAGTCTGTGTCCTTATTTAATAAAAATACCATCTAATGGAACCTGCTCTGTGCCTTGCCTCACTCCCTGAGCACAGCCCTCATGACAAAGGTGCAGTTTATGTTTTTATTATTTTTCCAGTACATGAAGTTCAGCAAAAATAACAGCAAGTTAACTTTTTTCTTGGCTTGCAAAACAGCAATTGACCAAGAGTCTTATATACAACTGCATATCATGCAAGAATATTGTTTAGCATATCATTTAAAGGACAGAATATTATTTAAAAGGCAGCTGGTGGCTTGGGTTTAGAGTATTGGCCTTGTACTCAGAAGGTTGTGGGTTTGAATCTCACTACTTCACTGGTCACAGTGTGTTCTGTGGTGTATTCATGCATGACAAATGGACACTTTACACACACACTGATGTAATAACCCTAAAGTCCAGTGTTTATATACACTTCCACAAAATTATAAGTAATGGTCAAAATGTTTATAATATTTATTTATATATTATATCATTTGTTTAGTTGGGCCAACAAAGTGGTGATCCTGCTACAGCTGAATATGTGTCATTTGACCATACAAACAAAAAAGCTTGATGAAAACATGAATATATTAGTCAAATATCCTTTTGCAGTAAGTCATGCCCAGGTAAACAGGTCTGTATACAAGACACTACATATGTGTGCATGTAGGTGTGAAGCTTCTAGTTAAAGTTCATTATACTGATTCACTGCTAGAAATAGAATGGAGGTCATGCACTGTACTGTAACCCCCTCTGACCCATCATCCCCCTCCTATCATCCAGCTCTCTCTCTCTTAATCTCTCTATGTGAAGCCACTGTTCATCCCTCTCTGTACTTCTTTCTCTTTGTTCTTTGTTTTTTCTCACTGGTGCACACCCTCTGTGCTTGTCCTTCACCAACTCTCTCTCTCTCTCTCTCTCTCTCTCTCTCTCTCTCTCTCACTCTCCCTCTCCCTCTCTCCCTCTGTTTTTTTCCTTCAATGTCATGAATATGGTCTGAGCTGTCTATAGTTTAAATAAAGGGTGTTCAAAATCTCTTTCTCTCTCTCTCTTCCTCTCTCTCCCTCTCTCTATCTATTTTTCTCTCTCTCCCTCTCTGTCTCTCTATCTCTCTCTCCCTCTCTCTCTCTCTCTCTCTCTCCCTCCCTCTCTGTCTCTTACTCTCTCTCTCTCTCTATCTCTCTCCCCTTCTCTATCAGGTTCTGTCCTTCTCTTTGCATGATAAACACAATCTGTGCCACTGAACTGCTGAACCTCAGCGTAATCCAGTCCTGTCTGGGATAATAGGACTTCAGTGACTGAGTTTATATTAGTGAGAAACTAAAGATAAAAGACATTTTCTCAGCATGTGATTGTCTTTCTGCTTTAGTGAACTTTAGACAAACAAGAAAGCAGTAAAAAAGTATCAGGATTCGTTTAGTTTGTAAAAAGTAGCTGATATTGTGTGAGCTGGAGCGGAGAACACAGGTTCGGTTCCAGATTCCTCCTCGGTTCCTCCAGCCGTTGTTTGGATTTGTGAAACTCCATCATCTTATTTAATTTAAAGAAGAAGTCCTTAAACAGCAGAAGCTCACTGTAATATCAGTGTTACAGTGTTGTGGAGCTGCTGGTGAAGTTTACAGGAGGGGTTGCTAATTTGGTTGGGTAATAAATAATATAATAATATTATTAAATAAATAATATTATATTATCTGTAGGCTTGTGATACACAATATAAGTCTATATATTGAAATATAAAACAATTTGACAATTTAATGCATAGAAACACACCAGTAAAATGATTCCCATAGTCACTGAAACATATGCCCGCATTAAGCTTTCTTGTTAGCTTAACAAGACATTTTGAACGTTGTGTCTCAGGCCACAAAGCGAGCTCCAGGCATGGTTGGCTGGTTCAGGTCAGTGTGGAAGAACTTGACTGGCCACACAGAGACCTGACCTCAACCCCATCCAGGACCTTTGGGATGAACTGGAACGGAGATTGTGAGCCAGAGACCTTCTCATCCAACATCAGTGTCTGACCTCATAAACACTCTCCAGAGTGAATGGACACAAATTCCTCCAAAATCTTGTGGAAAGCCTTTTAAGAAGCTGTTCTAGCTGCAAAGGGGGAGCAAAAAGTAAAATCTGTTGTAATGTTTTTAAAAGTCCCTGTTGGTGTAATGATCAGACTTCCCTAAACTTTTGTCCATATAGTGTGTCTGCATTAAAGCACTCTTGTTTGGATTGATTGGTAGTTTCTGATAAAACATTTTTAAAGCAATTTCCTTTTTCTTTCTAGAAAAACACACCTCTCACATATACACTCCCAGAAGAGTGGTCTGCATGGGCCAGCCAGGGTTTGTGATGTGCATATAAATGAGTTTTCTTCCCTTTTTGTGTTTACGAGTGAGAGAGTTAGAGAGCTGAAATGCCAGAGTGAGTCTCAGGCGGGTGTTTTGAAAAATGACAGTCATGTTGGGATACAATCATTCTCTAGAGTAGAACTAGAGATCTGATTTACAACAGTGCTTGATGGGCATCAGCCAGCCTTTTCCTTTTTTTCCATATTTTTGAAGTTATTTTCATTGCCAGAAATGTGTATGCATGTGCTGATGCCCCGACAGGCTTTAAAGTCTCCAGTGTCTCAATTAAGGATGTGTAACTCAGTGTGTAATCAAATGGAACATTATCATTAGTGTAGGCCCAGAGAGCACACCTGTGTTGGTTTAGAATGACACACAATGTGTGTGTGTGTGTGTGTGTGTGTGTGTGTGCGTGTGTGTGTGTGTGTTTGTGTGTGCACGCCAGTTATGTGACATTGATAGCCCTGAGTTTGTCCTGAGAGAAATTCCCCCACTTTATTTCCTCTGCCCTCCACTTTCTCTTCTTTCTTCCCTGGACAGTGATGACAGCAGCCTCTCAGACCACAAAGAGCATTTGTGAAGGCCAGACAACCACTGAGCCCTTTTTCTGCTGTGTCTGTCTTTCTGTCACTTTAACCAGCTCAGACCGAACTGATTTGAATAGACAGACAGAATAACTCTGTATCTTTCCTTGTCCAAAGCTCATTTGTTTTCCCTTTCTGTCATTATGCAAGTTCTTGGGTCTCAGTCTTACATCTCGTTTCCTGCATGTTAAATACAGTCCTATACAAAAGTTGGATCAAATTGCACAAGACCTACTAAGTGAAGGAAACTACAGATCCTCTATAGGGGACTCACTTACATTTTATGCAAATGTCTACTGTTTAAAGTGTCCGTTTGTCATATGAGAACCACAGCACACAGTGTGAACAGTGTGAAATTCTTCCTCTGCATTTAACCCATTCACCAAGAGAAGCAGCGGGCAGCCAGGAACACAGTGCCCAGGGAGCAATGTGTGGGGACGGTACCTCGCTCAAGAGTGCCCCAGTGGTGCCCCTAGCAGTCCTGGCATTCAAACCCATGTTGTGTAGTGGTTATGTGTCCCAAAACATTTTTCCATATATTATATTTTTATTCAAGTAACCAGTTTCGTAAAAGATTCCACTGATGTTTACCAAGCAAAATCATGTCGACTGTACGAGTGCAGCTTGCACTTGAATTGCATCATAAATAGTGCCTGCAGTGATTTTCATCCCTTGTTTTTTTAAATGTGCCACACACCTTTCCGCCTAGTTTATATGCTTCTAATTCAGTATGCTTCTAATATGTTTGTAATTCAGAAATCCTAATACAAAGAAAACAAACTAATTCAAAGAAAGCAAATCTCTTGTTCTCTCTTTAACTAAATGGGAATATTACCTCTGTTATACTTCTAGTAGTGTTTTACCATCCAACTGGTCTCATTGTGAGAGGAGAGTGCTGATTACAGCAGTGTTTTTTTTTTATACGTTTCCTCCTTAAATAAGATTCAGGCGATCAGTAATCAGTACCTCATGAAGCAGAATGAGGTGTTTGTGTAGGACACTGGCATGGAATGGTTGTCACACTCATGGCAAATAAATGACAGTGGTCTCTTAATTTTTTCCAGAGCTGTACATTTATAGACAGATATATATAGTGTATAGTTTATATTATGCTGATATTATTCTGTTGTTCTACTATTATTGAGGCAGCTGGTGGATTTGTAGTTAGGGAGTTGTTTCGAATCCTAGGACTGCTAGCACTGCATTGAGGTACCTTTGAGCAAACCACTGCACCCCAAACCACCACACCCCCTCCACCCCCTCCCACTGCTTCACTTGGTAAATGAGTTAAATCCAGAAAAGCAATTTTTCGTTGTTCATACTGTGTCCTGTGGTATGCTCCCATGTAACTATAAGGGCCAGCTTTACTTTCTTTACTTTATATTCTATAGTAAATGCTTCTTCTGCTTTCTTTTTTGTACAGTACACTTCGCTGCTGCAAACTGAAGCACCAATAAAGGGTTATATTTCCTTATTTTATCTTATTTGAGCAGCATACTGCAGTATGTTTCAGGAAAACATTCCAAGTAATAGATGAAGTAAAAGGTAAAGGTAAAAGGTAATTATTTTGCTCATTTCAAGTGAGAAATAATTCAACAAAATGTAATGTTTCCTGGTGCAAACACAAACTGCGTTTTCATTGCTAGGAGGTTGAAGTAGTAAAATTAGCGGCATCTTGTGGTGAAACGTGTTACTGCATGACTGCGTGGTCACAACTGTATTGATAGTGGGCCTGTATAGGGCAGCTGTATGTTTGTGACATCAAAATCTTTCAGTATGTGTATAAGTTCATAGCGCTAACCATAAATATTTTTCTCTGTGTGTGTGTGTGTGTGTGTTGCAGAGTGGGTGTGCTCATTGCTTACACAGCAAACCACAATATCACCACTCGGATCAAAAGCACTCGACGACTCGTCAGCACCAACATAAGAGACATGAAGTCATTCGCCAATTACACACCAGCGGTAAAAGAACACACACTGACACACACACACACACACACACACACACACACACACATATCTATAAAATCATATATGCATGTACAGCCACACCTATTGGGCAGGAATTGTGTTTTCATCTACACAATTCTAATGTTAGAGGACATTAATAGTGTTGTGAAATTCTCTAAAAACAATGGCCATTTTAACAGTGACTCAGAATGTGCTATTTTGTAAATGCAAATGTAAATATTGGTTAATGTCAGTCTTAGTCTGATATAGTTGGTACTACTTGTTTTATTTGTTTTTATGTATTTTTTGTCTTTAAAATGAAATATATCACATACAACTGATATTTTAGTGTTTAGTTTTATCCTCACTTTAGTCATGTCCTTGCTCCACAATGCCAAAACATTCGAGTTTATATGCACAGCACATTGTCACACACAAAGGTCGTTCAATGTGCTTTACAGGTGTAAAATAAAAGAACAGAATAGAGAAGACTTAAAAGAATACATAGAAAATGACTAAAAGAAAACATTGAAAGCGCAATAAAAGGCAGAGGAGATTGGTGCAGGTTTTAGCAGTTTTTAAAGCTCCAGTTGGTGCAGATCTCATATTGATGGGCATTTTCACCTTTGGGGACCATAAACATGAGAAAATATGTGCTATAACTCCTATGGTGGCAAATTGAAATACTTATAAGAAGCCTCAGAACTCAGTCTGACTCAGTCGTCTTTATCCTCTTGGTTTTTCTGTCGCCTTGTTAGTTAATTACAGAAAGTAACCAGAGCTGACTGTAATGTTGTTTTAATTACTCCATTGTTGCTTGGAGGTTTAATTCTTGTTGCTTGACCGCGTTAATTATGTTTTCTGGTCGCTGTAGTCATCCCTAATGCCGTCAAGGTTTAAGGTCCCTACTGTATCTAAGACGGTGAATAATGAGTGAGACAAAAACTGACAGTCCCTTCTCTATTTTCAGGTCCCTGAAATAAACTGAAGCATAAAAGGAACCATAAGAAATTAGGAATTTAATTAAACACACACTACCAAAATTCAGTATTTGGGCTTTTAACATGAATGTAAAACTTGTAGATTCTTTTTTGTGTGTGCAATATAACCTACACTGCCTACATCATACTATAGTTGTAACAAATTCAGTAAATCACACACAGAGACTGCTGATCTAATGCTGTTCTGAATGTTGTTGTTGTTGTTTGTGTTTACAGCAAATAGATTACCTGACCGCACAATACACAACAGCCAAGAATAAAGTCCTCTCAGATTTAGACAGTGAGTGTAACTCTCTCTCTTGCTCTCCCTCGAACGCTCTTTCTTTCTCTTTCTCTCACTGTCTGTCTCTCTTTCTCTCTCACCTGTTCTCTCTTTCTTGCTCTCATTCTCTTTTTGTCTAACTCTCACTCTCTGTCTCTCTTTCTACCTTTGTTTCTCTCGTTCTCTCTTTCTCTCACTCTCACTTTTTCTCTCACTCTCATTGTCTCTGTCTGTCTGTCTGACTGTCTCTCTTTCTCCCGCTCTCTCTTTCTCTGATATCTTCGTTTTTTAGTCTTTACAGTTGAATATTACTGTGATGTAAATGGTGATGTCTGGTCAATGTTATTAACTCCTGCAGACATCGGTCCGATGTTGGGTGGGAAGATCCACAACCACCTGGAGAAAGAAGTGGTCCCTGCTTTAGACAACGCACTCCGCATGACAGGAAGTACTGTCAAAAACACTCTGACACACTAACACTCAAAACAGTCCTAATGCTCAACACAGAAGGGAATGTTCAGTCTCTTTATTAGATCATATTTGTTTATAATAAATGTATGCACGGTCTGTTAGAGTAGATGCCACAGAAGATGCCCTGGCTTGTGTTTCACAGCTGTTATGGCTGTAAATGTAATGTTTGAAAGTGTGTTCTCTGATTTATGTAAAACAAAGTGGATTGAGTGTGCAGTTGTGACTCGCATTAATTGCTTTGCATCTCTCTCTCTCTCTCTTTCTCTCTCTCTCGCTCACTCTCTGTCTTTCTCTTTTTCTCACGCCCTTTCTCTCTCTCACGCTCACTTTCTCCTTTTCTCTCTATCGCATCTCTCATTCTCTCAATATTTCTCTCTCTCTCCCACTCGCTCGCTCTCTTTCTCTGTTGCTCTCTCTCTCTTTCCTCCCTCTCTCTCACTCTTTCTCTATCTCTCTCTCTCTCTCTGTGTCTCTCTCTCTCTCTCTCCCTCTCTTTCTCCTTTTCTGTACAAATGTTTGCTTTTGTGCTAAAGTCAAAGTGGAGAGTGCTATTAAAGGTAACAGATCAAGCCCCTGTACTGTGAACATGTTCTCGTCATCCTTGTTTCTGATGATGAGAGTGACGTTTTTTGTGTGTTTGTGATGGTGTATGGTCTTGTGCTGCGTGGTGTGTGGTGTGTTGTGTCGATGTTATGAATGTGCCATTATGGAATTCTTTATTTCTGTGTTGTTTGTGTTCATAAAAAATAGCAACCAGTGCATGTTACACACACACTGCCTCAAACTGTACAGTGAACAGAAAAAAGGAAAAGAAGTCTCCTGTTTTTTTCCATGGCTGTATATATTGCTCAATGTTACCGTCTGATGAGTTATACGATGTATGTTCTAACTTGGTTAGAATGAAAACCTTCAGCCGCTCTGAACCAGAGTCTCTCCATCTTAACTCTCCTGATATTATATTACAGTACAGTACATCCATGAGTATAGTATCAGCTATTAAAAGGCAAATTCTTGTCACGGTGACAAATGTGTCACCACATATTCCATTCAGTTTTATTTGTATAGCACATTTTGACAGCCCACTTTTCTTATTCTATCACCATGACTACAAAATGTAGTATCTGAGGTGTATGGAGCCCTAATAAGATTTAGACAGTTTCCATTAAATGTACTTTTACAGTAATATGGGTTTTGGACCCAGAACACCTGGTAGCTTATTGAAAAAGAAGACGTGCTTCCTCACAGGCTCTAATCGAATAAAATCCACAGCAACATCAGAACAAACTGATATTTGTGCCGTCTTACATAAGTGAGCTTGCAGGATGAATGTGTGGGTCTTTTCTTTCATTAAACTCAAGCACAGGGGAGATAACTCAGCCAGCACACTGCTGCCAGGTTCCCTCTGAAAACCCTGCAGGATTTAAATATCCACACTGCTGTGGTCCAAAACAGAAGCAGGTATCCAGAATAGTAAAGGCTGGATGATTATCTATGCCAGAGATACGGCAACGTGCCAGAGAACACAACACAGCCACACTGTGCTGGTGTGTGTGTTTTGAGGTTGTGTTAAAGCTATGAATAAAGGGCATTTCAGGTAATATATTCATTTCTGCATTCATCTTTACTGTTTGGTTAACCTCTGGCCACTAAATTACTTCTCTACATGAATAGAAGTGAAAACAGCCTGCGCAAAACCTCACATTTGATACATTTCTGCAAAGCGTAATTCACAATTATTATTTATTTGCATAATTAGTTATTATGTGAATAGGTATTCCATCAATCAGGCTAAAAAAACACAGCTTCCTAATGTTTCCTGCAGCTAATAGTGTTTTTCGATTTTTCCTCGTAGAAATATTCATAGGTCTTCTTGCATACCTCAAATGTTCGACCCACAGATTTCCCACAGATGTTCAACCAACAGATTTTCAGTAATATTTAAGTTTGGAGATAGAGAACGCCTTTTAAAAAACTTGAACTTTCATTTCTTTAAGTAGTTTACAATCGATGTTAATTGATGTATTACATTTTCTGCATTTCCCCAACATTTCTGTATTATCTGACCTCTTTTCTTCTTTAATTTCTCCACTGATTGTCTGTGCTCACTGGTTGCTACAAACCCCATTGTAAAATATACCCACCCTCGTCCTTTTTTGTCCTCTTTTCCCCTTCAAACATACCTTGTGACCTTGTGATCTGGTCTGGTGCCATCTTTGTAGAGTAATGTTCGATGCAGTTTCCAAAATGAGTTTCTCAATGCTGAAAAGAAATGGTCACTACAATTCCTGATATGTTTGATATATCTGTGTGTTTGTGTGTGTGTTTGTGTAGCTATGCGGGAGACAAAGGAGGCATTGGAGAATGTGAGCACATCTCTGGAGACCCTGCAGGATGGAACAGGGAAGCTGCAGAGATCCCTGCAGTCTGAACGTTCTTCACTCTCCAACACACTCAACGATCCAGCCTGCAGCAACGGAGACGTCTCACACACGTGCAACACCATTAGGGGCACACTAAGCCAGCTCGCCGTCAGTGCCAACTTTAATGGGGTAATGAGTGTATACAAACACATCCACACACACACACTCGCCCACAAATACAGGGTGTACATGTGTAACGATATTTGCGTACATACACAAACACACACACTAAGACAGATTAGAAGGCTGAATTTGTTTGAGCCTGGCATTTAAAGCTCAAGATCAGCACTTGCTGCTTTTAGTTCAGCTCCTGTGTGGGATTAAAGCCTAACCTCTGAACTGTGTGTTACATTACAGCTTCCTGATGTCAGCCCCCAGTTAACCAATCTAGAAACTGTGATGAGGACTGACCTCAGCAACATTGTACAAAAGGTGAGATTTAAGATACTATATTTGTCACGCAGAAACGTTTATGAAATATAGTTACAAAATAGTTACAAGAAGTTCACTGCTACTAAAAAATGAAAATGCATAGAAAAATAGAGTCAAATAAACATTTCTGTGTGCAGGTTTACTGATGAGGTACAGTGAAGTAGAGAGGCAGGTGAGATACAGTGAGGTAGAGAGGCAGGTGAGGTACAGTGAGGTAGAGGCAGGTGAGGTACAGTGAGGTAGAGAGGCAGGTGAGGGGCAGTGAGATAGAGAGGCAGGTGAGGTGCAGTGAGGTAGATAGGCAGGTGAGGTACAGTGAGGTAGAGAGGCAGGTGAGGTACAGTGAAGTAGAGAGGCAGGTGAGGTGCAGTGAGGTAGAGAGGCAAGTGAGGTAAAGTGAAGTAGAGAGGCAGGTGAGGTAAAGTGAAGTAGAGAGGCAGGTGAGGTACAGTGAGGTAGAGATGCAGCTGAGGTAGAGAGGCAGGTGAGATACAGTGAGGTAGAGATGCAGGTGAGGTAGAGAGGCAGGTGAGATACAGTGAGGTAGAGAAGCAGGTGAGGTGCATTGAGGTAGAGGGGCAGGTGAGATACATTGAGGTAGAGAGGCAGGTGAGGTACAGTGAGGTAGAGAAGCAGGTGAGGTGCAGTGAGGTAGAGAGGCAGGTGAGGTGCAGTGAGGTAGAGAGGCAGGTGACATACAGTGAGGTAGAGAGGCAGGTGAGGTACAGTGAGGTAGAGAGGCAGGTGAGGTGCAGTGAGGTAGAGAGGCAGGTGAGGTACAGGAGTAGAGAGACAAGTGAGATACAGTGAGGTATAGAGACAGGTGAGGTACAGTGAGGTATAAAAGAAAGTAAATAATGTGTTAACAAAAGAATAACGCGTTAACATATGCAACATATCCAGTATACACACACTGTTTTACCATCTTTTTTATCTCTCTGTTTAGGGCTATTCTGCCTTTAATGATACTCCTCAGATGGTGAGCGAACAGACAAAGACTGTTGTGGCAAGTGAGTACATTTTCTCCACCCATCCACTTATCAAAATATGAATATATTGCATGTATAACCTGCACTGCTTAGTAAAGAGGAAGATGAAAAAAATGAAACTAAAAATGTAATCATCCTTAACAGTTCTATAAACAGAGCTGTTATTTAAAAAAATTAATTACATTTTTTATTCTATGCTGGTGCATATTCATTGTGGAACATGGGGGCTCAGTCAGTAGAGACCTTGTTCTCTTTGAGACTTTTCATTGTATTGCAGCCAATCTGAATGATGCCATTGCATACTTTGCTTGAGGAAGCAAGTCACTGTTTATTGTGGTTCATTTAAACAATAGCAGCCTGCGGATGTGGCCATATGTGCTTTTTCCACTCATTACCCATAAATGGCTTGGAAAGAGCCTGTTGACGCCCCCTCAGTGGTTCAGCGGTGAAATGTCAGTCCCTGAATGAGGAGAACCAAAAGGAGTTTTAACCCTAATTAGCAGAATTGTTTGTTTAACAAAAGCTTTTTTGGCCATGAAACCAATGTCCTGGTGTCTCCAAACACTAAAGTTAAAGTTACCGCACAATCACACTTTTCTCGAGGAAATGCACCTAGTTTATCCATGATAGGCACCATCTTAAGGGCTAAATATTTACTACCCATTTGCAGCCCAGCATGTCATTATAAATACATACTGAATAATGTTCTGATCTTTTTCTTCTGTTTCTGTACGTGTCTGGACTTCAGCCTTGCCGAGTAAGTCTGAAGATGTTTTGTGTTGAATACAGTTCATGCCTTATAGCATCTCACAGAATAAACTCTTTAACTGTAAGGGTAACACCTTTATTTCTTTCTTTGAGACAGACAAGTAGTTTTATTACTTATTTAATACTTTAATGCATTAATCATATATTGTTTTATTTTCTCTGTTGCACAAATCTTCCGAGCTAAAATCTTGCCATTGTTTATGTGCTAACACCAACGTAAATATAAATGTCTGTTCATTCTTTTTTCTGTGGGGAAGGAGTGAAGTCTTTGCTGGATAAGTCAGGCGCTGAGATAATCGGCTTCACTAAGATGTTCCCTGTGGAGCCAGCGCTGGAGAACTTCACCAAGTTCCTCGTGGATGGACAGAAGAACATTGAAGCATACTATCCTCAGATAGACCAGTTGGATTTTTACCGGTAATAAGAGATTATTGCCGTTTAATCCTTAGAATTTTTGAGTAATTAATGTTTTTTTTATTGTGCATTACATTCATGATGTGTCCATTCTGTTATGTACCATTAGCATAGTTACTGTATATTTAATAGGGTTAACCATTAGATGTTTTAAGTAATTCGTGTTTTCTATGTACATTCACGTTTCATTGTGTATGAATTGATTCGTCTGTTTCAGTTTGTTTCAATATCAATAAACGATAAACATTGGGAGATATGCACTTTAAATCTAAATGAAAGTGTTATTTTTGTAAAATGTATATATTCCATGTTTAGAGGATGCATGTTTGATTTTATGAAATATGAATAAGAATGTCTCCGTCTCTCTCTCTCTCACTCTCTCTCTCTCTTTGTCTGTTTCTCTCTCTCGACCTCTCTTTTTCTCTCTTTCTTTCTGGTTCTCTCTCTCAACCTTTCTCTGTTTCTTTTTCTCTCTCTCTGTGTTTTTCTCTTTTGAACGCTCTCTCTTTCTCTCCCTCTTTCTCTCTGTTTCTCTCTCTCTTGACCTCTCTCTCGTTCTCTCCCTCTGTCTCTCTGTTT
>JBBPDH010216693.1:0-13283 GCA_037974565.1 Clupeocharax schoutedeni
TGAACATTGAGACACTGAACCGCTTGAATTTCAATACAAACAAACAGAAAAAATGGGGTGTTCTAAAACTTTTGACCAGTAGTGTATATGTATATGTAAACTATATGTAAACTAAGTGTAGACTTAGGCATGTTGTATGCATGTACACAATGAGTATATGAACAATATACAGAGTGGATATATAAGTAATTATGCCAGCTCTAGTATAACTATATACTAATACAGCAAAACATTAATACCTGCATTCTTCTAAAGATTAAGGTATAAATAGGCCTGACTTTTAAAGTGAATGAAATTTCATGTGACAACTTAATTGGCTGAGGAAATCAGATCCTTCAGTTGCAGTTAACACACCCTCATGACAGAGGAGGTCACTGTCACACGATTCATGTCTGATTGTTTAAAAGACTCTAATTTGCTTCAGACAGTCATCAGACAGTGAATGTAACTGTAACTAAATGTGTCTCAGCATCTGCTGACCCTCATCCCTCGCCTCCCGCTGTGTTCATTAGAGCTCTACCCCACCAAAAATAACACCCTGCTATAATCATCTCTGCCTCCTCTCTGCTCAACATACACATTCTCCACCTCACTACGTCACCTTTATCATCCACCTCTCACTGAGAGCTCCTCACCAGCCCCGCCGCCTGTCACATTCACACAGTACTGCCAGATAATGGCACAGAAAGAAAAACAGATGAACTGTTCACTGTGAAAAAAAGGCCTGTGTACATGACATCCACTCAGACCAGGTTACAACCCGCTAACATCTTTAATGCTCCCACTAAAAAAACCCCAAAAACTCACATACACATTTTTTAAACTCATGGGACATATATTTAACCTCATATGTAAGAATATGAGTTTAAATATATGTCCTATGTGAAGCATATCGGCATAATTACCCATAACAATAAAAAAGTTCAAGTTCAAAAAGTTCAAAGGGTTATATATAGAAATAACTTTCTATATATAACTTGAAAGAAAATGGTATTAATCAGTCGTTGAGAGAAAAAAAGATTGTGGTTTCAGACATATTACACTGAAGTAAAACAATGCATAGGATTTACTTGTGTACATAAATGAAATGTCACTATATACTGATTGTTGAATATATTATATCAGCACCATAACTGTACAACAATGAAAAGAAATCTGTCTGTGTAATGTACGTACAAAAGAACACATTTGTCAGTAAGGCCAGTATATGTGCAATTACAACCGCAGAGATGAGACAACATAGGAAGAGCAGCTAATCTTGTTCTGAAGAAGCCATGACAGCCTGAGCATTAAAAGACATCTTCACCGTGACCTGCTGACCTCTTGTTTCCCTTTTAGTGCTCCAATAAATGAATTTCAGCTGCTAACTGAGACTGTAAAGAGATAACAGGGAAGACAAATTGACAGCCTGAGGGGGCCCATAACACCCAGAATGGTCTCATGGAAGCAGTTAGTGGAGTCAGGTTTAGTGTGGGCAGCTTTGACCATAAAGTTACTGAGCAGCAACAGGTGTGCTGAGGGGTCAACATGGAATAAAGAACAAAAATGGACAATGAAGCAGTCGCCTGGAATAAACACACATTTTATCATCTGCTGGTTCTCTCGCTGAACCTGTATAGTGACAATAAAGGCATCTAACCTAACCTTACCTAACCTAATTCAGATTCAGATCTGTCTATGGTGGAGTGTGGAGGACAGGTGAGGTTAAATAAAGGCAAATGGGTTTGAACTGTGGACCAACCCTTATACTGTATTATAAACTAAACAAAGATTAAGGACTAATGCTTGACTAATGCTTACTCAATGCTGCTCCTACAAGTATCTCTCTCTCTCTCTCTCTCTCTCTCTCACACACACACACATACACACACACACGCCACCCAGGCAGACCCTTCTTGGGTGGTAAGTGTAAGAACCCTCAGCTTGAAGGGAGACCAATGACAAAAGTGTTTGGTGAGAAGAAGCAGAGGTTGGAGGTTGAATCAGGGACACAAAAAAGCAATATCTATTCTTAAAGCGCCCCTGTGCTGGGATAGCAACAGACCCAGTGACTGAATTTAGCCTATATGGAAGTTTCCTACCTTTTAAAAACCTTTTCTGAGAAACATATACCGGTTTGGACAACTGCAATCAACAATAACTGAACATTAATTAATAACAACGCAACAGAGAGTCTGATTATTACCACACAATAATCAACTGCAATCAACTCCAATCTCGAAACTTCCTTCAAAATATACCACAGTATATCATTTACAAAAGCCAAGCAAATTCAGCACAGATAGGATAACCCAGGCTTTTATTTCACAAAAGGCTTTGACTCACCACAGCAGAACAGCAGCAGGAGCGGATGCATGTCTTCAAGATAACTCCTTTAACCCCCTCCTGCCCCTCTAATGGGCCAAAGTCACCTGTCAGCATTTAAAATAGAAAAATAAATTATAACATCCACTAGTGTTACACAGAATTTAAAGAGAGGCTGATGCTCTACTGAGAGCTTCAAGCCATCCTGAGGTAAAGTGTAATAACAGAAGAAGAACTAGAACTTGGTACAAAAACACTGAGTGAGAGTAAATAAATAGAGATATCAGGTCCAGAAAGTTGAATTCTGGAGTGGAACATGTTGGTGCATTCAGGATCTACTACTACTATTGCAATCTAACTTCTCTTCACAAAGCTGTTGGTCCAGGTACTGAGCCAACAGAACTTTATGAAATTGGTCTCCTAATAAGGATTTAATATAAGAGATAAGACAATATATCCCGTTCTTAGTCCCACAGGTGGGAAATTTTCATTGTTACAGCAGCAAAGTAGACAGAACAGTAGTAAGAGCAGCCTAACCAACAGATTAAAAGCTATACAACACAACGGTATAATATAAAAAGTACGCTGTAGAATAAATGCAAAAATATATAAGTCTGTGTATGTAAATTTCTCTCTCTCTATCTTACTCATACCTATATAAATAAACGTATGTGTACACATTAGCTAATATGTGTGTATATATGTACACATTGGATATAAATACAGGTACAAAAACAGTAATTGCCCACAGTGTACATTGCACACAGTAATTTTGTACCTGAAAGTAATACACATGTTTCTCCAGAAACATTGTACGCAAAAGCAATATTGCACACGAGAAACTTTTGTGTGTGTTTGTATGTATTAAATGTGGAAAAGTAAAAATAGAAAATGCGTAATATAAATGTAGTTATTTGCTTTGTGAAAGGACATACTAAACTGAAAAATACGGTACTGAAATAAACCGTTAACCCAGTTTAAGTGGAGTAGTTACTCAGCACCTGTGATTAGAACTCGAGTAGTTCAAAAACGTGGTCATTTCACACAGAAGGGTGTTGTTGGTTCGTGTCTGGGGGTGAAAACATACTCACACGGGTGCTTCGGTCCTCCTCAGACAGCTCCTCACTCTCTGAAAGCCCTGCAGCTCTGCTTGAACGGCTGATACTTGGGTGGACTTTCCAAAACTCACCAACTTTCTGATGGACGAGTATCGGATTTAAGTCCCGGAGTGGATTCCTGGAACCTGCGCGCACCTCTAAGAGGATTAAAGTGAAAAGCTTGTATGCGGATCCAGGAGCTTCACGAAACCAGTTCACGTTTTCCTCACCGACCACTAGGCACCGCGTTAAAAGGACTTTCTCAAACCACCACTAGGTGGCCAAAAGTATTGGGACGCCTGAACATTACGCCATCAGTAACTGTAATGACACTGCATTCAAATACACATATGGAGTTGGTCACCCCTTCCAGCGTCCACAATGTTTCTGTGGGAATGTGTGCCCGTTTATTCCGTAAAGCATTTATGAGGTCAGGCACTGATGTTGGACGAGAAGGTCTGGCTCACAATCTCTGTTCCAGTTAATTCCAAATGTGTTGGATGGGGTTGAGATCAGGGCTCTGTGCGGCCAGTCCAAGTTCTTCCACACTGAACTCATCCCACGTCTTTATGGAGCTCGCTTTGTGAACTGGGACATGACGGAATAGAAAAGGGCCTTTCGCAAACGGTGTCCTGTTGGAAGCATGGCGTTGTCCAAAATGTCTTGGTATGTTGAAGTAAGGCGCCTAGTACAAACCCTGAAAAACAGGTGTCCCAATACTTTTGTCTATAGTTCACTTTGTATAAAAGGTACACTTTTAGCACTCCCAACAATCTACAATTTGTGTTTTTTAAAAAAATATATATTTCTGATCATGATGTTTAATTAACAAAAAAAATAAGGCAGGGCAGTCCACTTATTATTGTTATGTTTATTATTAATAGTAACAAGTATATTATTGTTATTGTGGTTGTTATTAATAGTATGTAATCAGTTAGTTAACATACTCAAACAAAATGTATTTTCCTGTATCTAAGTATCTGTCCTTATTTTTTCCTGAATACATTTTAGGAAAGATAATTTGGTTTAATGGTTTAAACGACATAACAGCACACATATAATATTCTTTGCAGTGCAATACCAGACTCATTTTATTCATGATATTTAGGTGACCAAAGTACACAACATATTTTGGAAAACATCCAAACACCATGTAAAGAGGCTCTGCGAGAGAGGAGCTGTTCCTGAGAGTATGTGCATGAGGAGTGAGTGTGTGATCGAGTCATATGATGAAACAATCAGTGCACTGATCCACACAGGAAGAGGATTACAGGTTGATGTAGACTCAGAAAGTACAGAGAGAGGAATGAAAAACAACCACTCTTTTGAAATATCATATCAAATGCACATTTATTTGATTCATAGATATCTCCCATATGAGCAGACAGGGTCACAGTTAAAGGACCTGTGTGGTTAAGGCACATCTCTTTCTTCTGCATGTGAAGGCATCCCATGATACTTGTGGCAGTTCATATTAGCTATGTCAGTTCAAAGACAATGACTGGGGGATTCATGACCTAAAAGTCCAAACTTGAAACCTTACTAGCTTTACGCTATAGATGATTTTCTGTCTTTTGGTGCTACAGTGTTCAGTGCTGGGGACACTTTCATCAGGGCCTCAAGTGACCTTGTGTTACATGGGAGGAAAGTAGTGGGCAGTATGTTTACCAAAATAACCAAAATGATCTTAAATGGAGACAAAAAGATTAGTCTCCAAGGTAATGAAGCCCTTGAGGGCCTGGAGTAGACAATGCACATTAAAGTGACAAATTAAAATCAATCTTAATTTCATTTTGTACATAATTGTCAAGGTGTTATTGCTCACACACATACTGACAAAGTGAAGCACTAAACATCTTTGATTCAGATTCCTGTTATTTCCACATGAATAAAAAAATATTATACAGCAACACAGCTGTGCTTTGCAGCTATTTTTAGTGTTTATTGCATTCATGTGGAAACTGCAGTGGATCTTCATGTGGAAATGATGCGCACAGATGAATCAAGTATATTCAGTTCATCAAATTTTTTCCACTGTGTAACTGTACTCTCACCTTTAACAGTTTTAGATATAAATCTGGAGTCAGAATAAACTGTATCTGATGTTAATTCTTTTGCAACCATTTCAGGGCAATAAAATTTGTCCGGTGGGTCTTTAGAGGACAGCCAGAATGAACATCATAAGCAGTGAAAGACACCACTTATGTCACTTATGCATTTTGAACCACTTGTAAAGTATTTCAAGGGTAGATGGTGACGGTCTGCATCTCTGGGATGGGCTACGCTAAGTCTGACATTATAATTTCCTATTAATTAGTTTTCCATCATTACTAACAGTTGTTGTAGCCAGTAACTTTCATTCTGATGAACTCTCGGACATTTGAAGCGTTCTTTTCCAACTCCTCTATTTCATCCCGCTGCTGTTGTATCTTCTGCTCATTCTTCAGAAACTTTCTCTCCAGCTCTGGACACAAAGCAGGCAAAGTGGTCAGAACAATAGTTCAGTCTCCCAACACCACAGTCTCTGCACAAGGGGGCAGTAGAGGCTGCAGTTTAGCTCCCTCATAGTCCACATATTTACATTAAATTGGCTTAGAACCACCCCCCGCATTTACATGCATGTGGTCTGTGTGCTAGATCCTGCTTTAGACAGCTCAGCTACTCCAAAAGCACTCAAAATACACATTTTTAGCAAGCACTCTCATGACCGCTTCGCCTTCCCCTCACATACACCGATCCCGTTCCCCGGAGTATTAGCCCCTGTCTGCTCGTGTCCCGATTCCTTTCCTTTTCTCCTTCTCCCCTCCTTCCCTATTCCCTTGTAGTCAGCTTGTTGTCATTTGTAACCCTCCCATATATATGTAGTTCACCTCTGCCTCGTTCCTCGTCACGCCTCACACCTGTTTCCCTTTCTCTTCCCTATTTAAACCCAGTCTGGCCTCGAGTCTAGTCATGCTGGTATTTTCGTTCATCCGTGTGCTCTTGTGTATTTTCCCCTTGATGTTTCCTCTGTGTTCTCATGTTTGTATTGATTTTCTTTCTGTTGCAGACCCGTGCTCATCACGAGTGAGAAAACTCAGCGGTGCCTTTGACCCGGCTCTTTCGCCTGCCTGCGTGCACGCTTATTATTTGAGGTTCCTCTGCCTGCCTGCGTGCAGTCCAGTCTCCTGTCTGTCTGAATCCAGGAGTGTCATTTCAGTTCTACTAAGAGCACGGGTCCTGCTTTGTTTTGTTTGTGTTCCTTTTGGTTCTCTGTTTCCTGTATATAGTTATTAAACCCTCGTTGCTGTCATTTCCTTGTCCTGCTCTCGCCTCCCTCCTTTACTTGCCTAACAATTATAATAAAACTTGTTGCAAAGATGCAAAGGGTGGCAAACAGACACTTTCACCACAGCACACAGACTAAACTTCAGTGGCTGAGTATTGACATATGGCCCAGTGAGATGGCAGAAATCCAAAATGATGTCTTCTTGGACATATCATCATGTATGTATCATCATGTTATTGTCTTCCTGTGAGATTTTAACCCTAAAAACCATACAAAGAATAACAAAGGACCTTCCTACACAGTCCCATTGCCCACTATTCACACATTCAGCT
This sequence comes from Clupeocharax schoutedeni, assembly GCA_037974565.1. Taxonomy (NCBI): domain Eukaryota; kingdom Metazoa; phylum Chordata; class Actinopteri; order Characiformes; family Alestidae; genus Clupeocharax; species Clupeocharax schoutedeni. Next base: position 7,002 of record JBBPDH010216693.1, read on the forward strand.
TCAGCCCAATATCTACCCTCTCATTTCCACTTTTCATTAGACTTAGTTAAACTGGGATTTACAACAGCCTACTGGAACCCACTAAGCATGCTATTGCACAATCAAAAGTAATTCGGTGCTTTGATGTGAATTTTGCAACTAGTAAAGGTGGTGACAGAAATCAGGAATTGTGGTGTCTACTAATTATGATCCTAAAATGTATCTTCTGGATTTGTACAGTGTTATTGATTGGACAAAACCTTGCACCTTTAAAAAAAGAATGAAACTGTAAGTTAATTGTACGTTAATGTAATTTAAGTTAGTTAGAACATTTTCTTTTTGTCATTTCTCACAAAAAGTTTGAATTGGTAGAAACAGTAACTGATATTTTCAAGGAAATAAATCTGGAAAATATATTTTAGGCCAATGCTTTCTATCAAAAAATTATGTAATAACTTTCTGCAAGTAGTTTTAGAAGCATCAAATTCTTCAAATGTTTGGCTATCAAAGTAACCACTGCTAACAATTCTGTCTTTCTCTAGAATGCTGCCTTTTACAGCAATACTTTGTTATATATAAGCCTAGAATGACTTGTCTGTGAAAAGTCATATGGGACACCTGTGCAGTATATGCAGTGCAGTTAGAGGCCATGTCAGTAACTGGCATATAATTCAGAATCACATTTTTTCTCAAAACTGTAGCCTACATTAGAACATGAAATATACGTGTTGCTTACCCATGATCTCTGTATAGAGGGCATCCCACTTTGTTGCAAACAAAAGATTAAACAGAAAACCCTGAGAGAGATTAAACAAAATGTTTTTCACTCTCTGAAGGAAATCCATTTGATCTGTGTAACCGATGCCCACCCCAGGCACGAAGGAGGGTGGTGTTGGCAGTTGTCCGCATTGACGCTCTAAGGCACTCCCGAAAGAGAACCTCAGACTGATGATAAATGGCAGGTTCAGCTTCTGGGCCAGGAGTTCCCCACACATGTTCACGGGGTCAGTCAGAAGGACCTCAAATTCTTCCTTGCGCCACTTGTCCAGGAGATCCTCTTGCATGAAAAGGTTCCGGCAAAAGACGCGGTTCTGCTCTGTGCCGAAATTAATGATCTCCATAATCTTCAAACTCGCCTGGATCATGTTGTCATTGGGCAGGTCATATGTCCAGTACTTCAGAAGCCTGTCCATATAGTCATTAATGTCCTGCTTGGTGTGGGGCACCTGGACAATGTCCACGTTGTAACCAGGAGATGGAGTTGTCTTCACAGATGGTGTAGCACTATGGGTAACTACAGTCACGTTGTGTCCTCTGGCGATTAACTCTTCAATGATGACCTTCATGTTGAGCCAGTGGCTGAATTCCCCTGGCCAGATGAGGATCTTCCCTGCTCTCACACAAAGTGGAGCCTGGGTCACACTGAGCAGAAGCACGAGGTAGAAAGCAGCTCTCCCGCACGCAGTCATGGTGGCAAATAGAAGCAAACACTTCGGCACACAGACTAAACTTCAGAGGCTTAGCTATTGCCTAAGTGGCCTTTGGGGGGCCAGAAATCCACAATTATGTAATCCACCATAAAAGGTAATCCTACAGACAACAGCTCTGTGCATTAGCACCTTATCACCTGTCTTTATGACCAAAGGCATATCACGTTGGAGCTGTACGTACTGTATCATATCATGTGACCTACAAGTTTGTGGAACAACCAACCAATCACATTCACTTACAGAAAAACGCCACCCACTTGCTGAAGAGAAGTCAAGTAGGTTTATGATCATTTGAGCAATATACACACCGTACAGAGTAAAGCAAAACAACGTTCCTCCAGGACCATAGAACAACATAAGTAGGAAAACAGACATTCCACCAGACTACAGAAGTGCAAGGAGGACAAAACACACAGAGTGCAAGAGAGAACAAGAGAGAGAGTTCAAGAAAAAACACCTGAGCAACAAAACAAAAAGGCAAGAGATTTAGTGTTTGAACACAGGACAGATACTGTATTCTAGCAGTGGAGTTGTTCGGTGTGCAAACATGAATAATAATAATTGTGCGAATAATAGCAGCAGCAGGATACAATATGTGCAATATATAATAAATGTATCACGCACACAGGTCATGTGATATGAGTAAGTCACCATATAAACTCCCAGACAAATGGTGCTACCTGTAGAGTACAGCAGGAAATAGAGGACAGACATGATATTGTTATTTTCTTTTGTTTCTATTGTTATATTCTTGATTTCAAAAGAAAAGTATGTCTAAAAAAATTCTTATGATGGACAATTCAAATGCCCACAAGTCAACATACATTTTATCGACAAAAGTAATGTAATGACTATTACACCAACAAGGACTTTAATGAAATTGCACTCAGATACATTGACTTTGCAGCTGTTGTAATGCTCTGGACACTGAGGGGAACTTGTTTTTCTATAACAAACCGATAAAATGTGAATGCCCTGCAGTAGTAAATAGCTTAGGTTTTATATTGGATTTGTTGACTGTACATCTGTAGCAATTGCTCCTCCCACATTACAAACTCAGGAAACAGTTTAGCATATTTCTCTAAAATGTTATGGATTCGAACTTGCAGTCTTCTGATTCAGAGTCTGTCGCTTAATCCGTTCAATCTCCAGAGGTGGAGGGTGAACTCGCAGGCTCTTACCAAGCCATTTATGGTTAAGAACCTCCCCATTTATTACAATCTATTTCTTAAACGATCAATACACAGCCCCTGACCAACCAATCAAGCGCACTGCAGGGGATATTAACAGACATAATTAGATACAGGCTCCAGTGAGAAGAAAAAACAGGTGGAATAAAAAATAATAAAACTTATTGGAATCGCACTAATAACTGTCATATCCCTTCACATCTTTTTATGTGATGATCTTAGTATTAGTATTGATATGCAGTATCAGTATCAATATCAGATTCTAACAATTATTACTAAATAAATCTAATTGCCAAACACACACACACACACACACACACACACACACACACAAACACACACACACACACACACACACAGACACTAAAAATTGTTTACCGCCCATCCTGCATACTTCATGTGTTTGTACTTCACAGACCTTTGGAATTTCTGACATCCAGATCTAGATAGAGCCTCTCACACATTAGCAGGATAAGCCAGTCATGTTAGCAACATTGGGTCACGGATGTGGGATCTGTTAACTGTCCCAACTAAAATCAATGCAATTGTACAAAATCAGTGCAAAATCATACCATCCCTACCCAAATCAATGCAACACGGTGGACTGTTGAGGATTAAACAGCCTTCAAAAGCCTACACAAGGTGAACATACCTAATAAACCAGCAGATTTACTTTTAATAGTCCATGGCAGGAACAAGTTTCCCGTTCCCTTGCAAACATTTTAGTTTTGCTTTCAAATTAAGTGTTTTTCAGGTGTCTCATCTTGTGTTAAACAACACATCATAGTTTAAATTTGACTGTAGTTTCATATACAAAGATTAATATTGGTTTGACATATGGACCACATGTCTATTACTGTATATATAACATAAATTATACATAACAAATCAGACCTGAACCTGCCTGCTTATATGAGAAATTACATTCACACTTAAATGACACCTAATACTGAATATGTAAGAAATATAGAATGAAACGACAATTGTTCAAATTCTTGATTTTTTTTTCAGGTTTTCTTGATTTCTATGACTCTAGAACCCTATCATGGATTAATGCAATTTCAGGAAAAGGCAATTATTTCTAGTAGACTTATTTCTAGTTTTGAAACAATTCCTAAATAAATTATGCAAATTATACAACAGGCTGAATTACCTGATATTCTAAACATGTAAAATAATTGTGAGGAAAATGTTAAACTATTGTGGGGAATGTAAAACTACTGTTAAAGAGAGTAAACCTATAGTGAGGAAATTTAAATCTATAGTATGGAAAACTTCTGGACTCGTAAAACTTTTATAAGGAAAATGTAAAACTGTGATGAGGAAATGTAAAACTATTTTGAGAGAAAATAAACCTAAAATGGGGAAATATAAAACCATTGTGAAGAAATTATAAACTATGATGAGGGAATTTAAAACTTAAAACTAAAGGAATGTAGAAGTATAGTGAAAAAATGTCAAATTATTGTAAGAATAAGTAAGAAAATGTAAAACTATCATGACAGAATCTAAAACTAGCATGAGGGAAAGAAAACTATTGGAAATGTAAAACTAATGTGTGGAAAAGTAAAACTATTGCGAGAAAATGTAAAACTTCTGAGGGAAAGTAAGTCTGCAGTGAGGAAATGTAAAAAGTACTGTAAGTGAATGTAAAACTACTCTGAGGGATGTAAAATAAAATTAAAGTAAACCCTTTGCTAAGGAATATAAAACTATTGTGAGTGAACATAAAATTACTGTGAGTGAATGTAAAACTATTGGAAATGTAAGGCCATTGTGTGGGAAAGTACTCTGGGGATACTTGGAGTGCTGGGAGAGTATTGTGAAGTACGTTTTTGTATTACATAAGATGAATTTTCAATGGAATGAGGGCTTCACTGTAGGCCATTAAACTCTTGAAAGGCTTCAAATATGTGGTGAAAGGTCAGGCGTGGTGTTTATGTTCTGCTCCACTTATTTACCCAGAACTTGGCTGTAGTACTGGTTGAAGGAGCCCATGGTGAACACCTGGAAGGCCACGGTGTAGAAGCAGTAGAGGAGGAAGTTGTAGAGGCGCTGGGTGAAGTTCATGTGGTCTGTGAGCTGGACAGGAGAACTGGGCACGTAGGACGGTGGGGCCGGCATCTGACCACACATCCTCTCCAGTGAGTACCCCAAAAACAGTCTGATAGAAATGACGAAGGGGACCTGGAGGATCTCAGCCAGGAGGTCCACACAAGGCAGCATGGGGTCAAACAGGAGCACGTCAAACCTCTCAGCTTTTAAAGTGGCCAGCAGCTCCTTGTTGCCCAGCATGGCGTTGCAGCCCACTGTCTGGAAATGCTGTATCCTCGAAGTTAGGTCGAAGATCTTGCGAGCCATCTCCAGCCTGGAGGACGTGTGAGCCTCGTCCATCCAGAGACGGATCATCTCCTCGGAGATCGCGTGGACCTCGTGCCCTTTCATGGGCACGTCGAAGGAGATGAAATCGAACGGCTCGTCGGGCTGGATGGACGGGGAGGAGGACATTCTGAGAAGTCTGACGCTGTGGTTTCTCTCCACCAGCTCCTCCACGATCACCCGCATGTTGTGCCAGTGGCTGTACTCTCCGGGGACCACCAACACACGACCCCCGCGCGAGCCGACAACCAGCACGAAGAGCAGCACGAAGACCCGGAGGAGTAGGAACATTCTGCACGTTCACTCTACACTTCCACTTTCGTCTGTTTTGGTTCAGCTTTTCTTTCCCTCCTTCCCTCCGTTTACAGTCGTCTGCATGGTTTTGCTTTTCTTCTGTGCGGAAGGTATTTCCTACCGGAGTAGGAGGGACAGGCGTGATACCTATATATGGAAAAAGATATTACACAATACACTCTTAGAAGGCTAGGGGTACATTTTAGAGTGTTTCTGTGGGAATCTGTGTCCATTCATTCTTTAGACTATTTATGAAATCACACCCTGATGTTTCACGAGAAGGCCTGGCTCCCAATCTCGGTTCCAGTTCATCTTAAAGGTGTTGGACGGGGTTGAGGTCAGGACTCAGGAGTAACAGTTAGTTACGTTCGTCCACACATAACTCATCTAGCCATGTCTTTATGGACTCTAAGGTAAGAGCGAATTCATGAGTTATGTACAGCCTTATACTGCCTGGTAATCTGGTCTGTTTTATACACATCTCAAGAGATGTGGTGGACATTCATATTAAATTAGCATTCACTATGTTTTTGCATCATAAAAATCTACAAGGCTTTAGTCATATGTAGGACATATAACATATATGATTGAAAATACATACATTTTAAGCATTTTTCATATGTGTTTTTGCAGCATACGTTCCTTAGAATGTTCTGTTGGAACATATATGAATCACATGTGTGTTTTTTTTAAATAAAACCTGTGTCCCAAATAGTGTATACTTTAATGTAATTTTAATTTATTAACCCCTGTCAAGTGTGAACACAGCACAGCACAATCTGAAAGTCCATGGCACCTGGGGAGCAATCACCTTATATAGATTATTACATTACATACACAGACACACATATATATATATATGTATACTGCTCTCAAAAATTAAAGGAACACTTTAAAGAAACACATTAGATACATCAGATCTCAATATGAAGTTGGATATCTATACAAAT
>JBBPDH010216755.1:0-10504 GCA_037974565.1 Clupeocharax schoutedeni
AGTTTTTCGGGAAAAGACATAAATATTGAGGGAGAAAAAGATTACAGGACGATGGAGTAGTTTCAGCACTTTGAGGTTCTCTTTGTTCTGTTATTATGAGTGTATTGTTTGGCTACTTCTTTATTGTTTTGGTTATTAAGTAATATTTTCCTGTTTTGGTTCATCGGTTTTAAATAAAAACACACCCTTGCCTAATTTTCCTTCTGATCCTGACACAGCTGTAAAATCATAAACTAAAACATAAAAACACAACTAGACCACAGACAAGGAAAAGGGTGTAAATATACTGAACAGGGGGTGCCGACTCCCTCACTCATACACTCGCGTTACTGCGTATTCAACCACCGAGCGCAAACAAAGCAACATAGTCCGTAAGTACGAGGCTAACGGTGTACAACAAAACTCTCATGTCTAAGTTTAAAGGTTTTATGGGAATGAGCGGTGTGAATTAAAAACGTTGAGACCCCTGTACCCAGCATGTAATATGTATAAACAGTAATCCCCCACTTTTTTACAGCAGCAGTTACGTTCCCAAGAGCAAAACTGCTCCCAGAACACTGTTCTTTCATGTTAAACTCAGTTTAATGCATTACCCTTAAAGAAAATGTAATGGTAAATAAATAATCAGAATCTGAAAACTTTATTGCTTAAAAAATGTTAGCATTAGCAGTTAGCATTAACGTTCAAAGACTCTTGCTCAAAAGAAACTTTCTCTACCCACATGTTTAGAGAGGGCATAGCTTACTAATACAAAATAAACTGAGATAACTGTTGAAAATTGGGGTGGGGGTTTAAAACACTAAAATATGAAGACAAGACACGGAGCAGTCATGCTACATGCTGCAGCAGCTTCTTCTTTTTATGGCGACTATCAACTTTTCAGTGTATTACTGCCACCGCTGGACTGGTGACGGTAATACAGTTTGAAGCCGCGAGTTACTGTACATTCCACAGCTACCAGGAGTCCCTGCAGTGATCAGCCAGACTGCTGGTCTGGTACCTGATCAGCAAGTGAATAGCCACACAGCCACTAATGTAACATTTACCTCTGTCATGGATAACATCATTAAGAAACAATCAATTCTGTCTTCATTCAGCACAAAAATGTGAGAGACCTTGCAATCTTTCAGCGTTTTGCCCTCTCAGCTGACTAGTCATTGTTATCCTTCGAGTCCCTCTTTCTTTCCTTTGTTATGCTTTGAAGTTGCCATAGTAGTGCAGATGCAATAAAACAATAAATCATTACATCAGAAGAGGCCTCCAAATCCATGCCAAGCCAGATGTTTTTACAAAAATTCTCCTCAGAAGGAACTTTTCCTCGGTTTTACAAATCGAGCTCTACAGCAGCGCCTATGCAGCACTGGTTATGATTATATTTACAAAAGCTTCTATTTCTATTAAAATCACATGTATTTCCATCATGTTACCTGTTGTCTGAGTGAGAACTGCAGTGCTGGATTCTGGGTAGTCCTCTGCAAACTCATCCTCACAGTTCCACCTCACTGGTTTGTCGCTCTTAGTCACCAGATTCTTGTACATCTGAATGACCTCCTCTGCCTTCCCCAGGCCCTCCCTGGGTGACGTCGTGTAGAGCTTCGTGAACTTCACCGGGTTGTCCTGAGCGGAGAAGTCACATCAGGAAAGTTCAATCATGTCAGTGTAAGTGATATTTACTGAATATGGAGCTGTAAATCGAACGCTTGGACCCCATTAAAGCAAGAGAACCTGGTATCCTGAGGCACTTAAGGCTCCAGTGCTATCTATGGATTGATCTTTGTGTAATCTAATTTCTTTCGTAGCTCATTTTGCCATGTCCTCGCCAGACCCCCAGGCCTATTGATACGCCTTAAAAGACACATATCTGTTAATCAAAATCTTCAGCTAATACAATTCACATTGCTGCCACGAGGTCCGCGATGTTAAATGAACCTGGGGTCCCGTTAAATTAAATCTTAAATCTTTTTAAAATGTTCCATTATCTCTTTATAATACTGTCTCAGTCTTAAAGGTAACTGTGCAGGAACAGAACAGGAATGAATGAGAAGAACTGACACCTTAAATACTGACTATCAATGACCAAGGAGCTCTGGTTAGATACTTAATGAATTACAGTCAACTAATGAGTTTCCAAAGAACTGGAGCTGCTCTTGCTGAGAGATGGTGGAAAAATTTCATTTCTTTCCGTTTTTTCTCTGGTTGTGGGTGAAAAGTGTCTAAATCTGAAGTGGAAATGTGTCATACTGGAAAAACATAAAATATATTCTCACTCACACCTGTAAAAAGCAGGTAGTGCATTAGTGTGAGGTTCTAACATTTCATTCTTTGTGTGTAAAACACTGAATATAAGAAGTCACCGAGGTTTTTAAAAACAGGAAATCATCACATATTCAGTAGTGAAGTCATAGTTTATAGATTTATAGTCAGTCTTAAAGTAGATCCATTAATTGTTTTTTCGTTATGTTTCTATTTCTGTGCTGACTAATAGTCACCTATAAATAAAGACAAATGCTTATAAAATGAATCAGCTTTTATTTATTTATTTATTTATTTATTGTATCTTTGTTTTCCTCTTAGTCCTCGTGTTGGTGATGGTCTTCATACTGAGTCTATAGTGTGAGTAATAATAATTCATCATTCTCGGGTTACCGACCCCTGGTCTAGACATTAGAATTTTCCATTTATCAGACACTTTTATCCAAAGCGACTTCCATTCCCTACCTACAGGGGGCGGTTGCCCTGGAGCAATGTGGGGTTAAGGGTCTTGCTCAGGAAGCCAGTGGTGGTGCTAGAGGTAGGATTCAAACCCATGACCTCTTGGTCCAGAGGCAGTTATCCTACCCACTAGGCCACCACCCGATAATTTAGTCCATATTTTAGACAGTGTCCTGTTTATAGACAGATTTGTGGCCAATACTACAGAATATGAAGAAACAGAAGACATCCCTGAGTGCAGGAGAGCGTGGTGCCTGGAAACCAAGGCCCAGGCCTCTGAGGCTAGTATAGATTATTTGAACCACAGCAGGTGCTTCAAACAATTGTTGGAATAAACCCATTTAGGTCAGTTTACCAGGGGGCATGCAAGAATCATTAAGTGACAAATTAATACTCATTACATCAGTGATGAATTAGTAGCTATTATGCAGAATCCATGTTTAGAAAGTGAGCAGTTCCTGAATGGTTTATGTTAACCTACTCACTACGGAACCCAATATACTTAAGATGTGCAGAACTCTGCCTTAGTTTACCCTGAACATACACCAGACCTCTTTATTCAGTTAATTTGTGAAACAGACCCCTTAATTTTACCCTACAGTTACATTTAGTCTGAAATTTAAGGTATTTATTCGGGGGGTTCTATTTATTAAGGGGCACATTTGAAAAAGTAATATGCAAGTGCATATTTTCCTCAATTTTTCTTAATTAAGGTAAAAATTAAGGTCATTTTAAGGGGTAAAATTGACTTCTGACTCCTGGGTGTTTAATAGAATTGACTTGGGTGTTAATAAAACACTACTCATTTCTCCTCAGGGGACTACAGTGCAGCTGTTTTTATTCATGAGAAGAGCACTATAGGGGGAGGCTCAGATCTGCAGTAAAGTTGTCATTTGGAAGAACGATACTGGAAGAAGCTGTGAGACCCATGTCATGGCAGCCGAAGAAACTGACCATATGCTCTGGATAACACGGCACTCCCAAAACATCTGTAGAGTATTAGAAGCCGTTCCGGTGTTATGTACAGTGAGCATCTGCAGACATTTAGTTGAAGGGGCTTATAAAAGTCTGGTATATAGTGAAAAACTGCATTGTTGTGTTTTGGTAAAAAAAAAAAAAAAAAAAAAGCCTAAAAATGCCTATTTTATAGTGTAAACCCTAAATCTGCCCCCAAATCTGCTCACAGAACAATAAAATTTCATTTTAAACTTCACATAAAGAAAATGTAAGGATTAATAAATAATCAGAATTAGAACATTTTTGTTGCTAAAAAAAACATTAGCATTAGTAGTTAGCATTGGTAGCGTTCGCGAGCCAAAACAAAGACTCGTACACAAAAGAAAGGTTGAAATAATTCTCTCTACCCACATGTTTAGACACAGCACAGCTTACTAACACTAAATAAACTGAGATAACTGTTGGAAGTTGGGGGGGTAAAACACTAAAAAACGAGGACAAGGCACGGAGCAGTCATGCTACATACTGCAGCAGCTTGTTCTTCTGCTTTTTATGGTGGTTGACAACTTTTCAGTGTATTACTGCCACCGAAAGCATGTAAAAATAAGGGGGTAATGTACTTTGTTACTCTCCACCTCTGGCCAAACCTATGTAAATTCTACATGCTGCAGCTGCAACAGCAAGTGCAACAGGTTCTTCTTTTTCTTCTTTTTATGGCAGCTGATCCATGTAAAACTGAGGGGTTACTGTATTTCTATATGATAAAAAGACCTACAAAATGTTTAGTATCACACTGTAGATTGTTGATCATTTAGAACAAGCTGAAATATATTCTGTGTAAAAACAATCTCAAATTCCGTGTATAATACACCAGAACAACACAATCGACTCTGAATATGTGTTTCGTGCATGATCACCTCGATCTTCTCATTGATTGGAGGGATGCATTTCTGCGAGTAGATGTTGTATATCAGGTTCTTCAGTGAGCTGGTGTAGACGTAGTTGTCAGAATCCCTTCCATATCTGAAGCGTGTGTTCAGAAGATCCAGGATGTGAGGGAATGCTGCTTTAATGTAGCAGATTTCACTCTAAAAAAATGGAAAGAATGCCACTGAGATTCATTAGCAGCTACAAAGATCTTCTTCATGCCTTGCATTAAAACCTGTTTAAAAGGACCAGCGGTCATGAAATACTGCTTCCATGCAGAATAAAAAATAAGACTTAAGAATGTAATCACAAGATTTTCCATCATAATTTTTAAATCTGTGTCTTGTGATTTGGAGAAAGTCATGTACAGCGAAATTTAAACCAATTATGAGAATTTCTTGTACTCATGAGCAAATATTTTGATATTTTGAAGTCATCTATGTTACATAAACAACACATGAAACTGGGTAAATTGACCTGCACGAGTGGCACATATTCATATGCATACACACAAACGTCTAGGTTTTATATTTTTGTAATTGTTGTATGTATTGTGTACTCGTATAATTTTTCATTTGCTGCTTTTATTTCCCTCGCTTGTTCTATCCATTTTGTGGCTGTAATGAATATTTCCCACCTGTGCGACTAATAAAGGGTTCTCTTCTCTTCTCTTTATCTAGTCACAATTATGAGAATGTCTTTTAATCAAATTATGTTGATATTATAAGACACCTATGTTACAAAAACAACAGCTGTGACAATGGGTTTGGCTGAAAATGGGTAAATTAACATCCACCTATCCAGACATAAAACTGTCTACACTAACACACTGGTGTGTGTCTTGAATGTGTATCTCATAAAGGTATGATTCGATTTCAGATTTGGTGAATCCAGAATCCATCAGTCTGTTGTGGCCCAGGAACGTGTTGCAAAGTCCTTGTTAGTATAAATGTAAAGGTGCTTGTGCAACACTTGAACGTGAGAGCAAACAGCTCGTCTGACTGATTTGGTTTCTACTGATGACACAGTTGATTCTACATCCCTGATCCATGATGTTCTCAGGGATGCGTCAGAAATCTTTAAATGTTATGAGGTCAGCTGTCACCCTAAGCACCTCCCAGAATGTCCTCTGAGACACACTGGACTCCAAACATAAATTTCTGTCCACTTCAGTCAGAACGTCAAACAATGCTACCACACCCCGACAGGCCTGATGGACTGAACTGATTTAACGCTAATAAGAGCATGAATCCCTGCTTTTTGCAGGGAGTTGCGCTCCATGAGCACCCACGTATAATGAAAAATCGCGCCATGATTTTTTTTCTTCTATTTTTATGGTGTAAACCCTAAATCTGCCCACAAATCTTCTCCCAGAACACTTTAATTTCATTTTAAACACGGCTTAATGCATTATTACCCTTAAAGAAAATGGAAAAGTAAATCAGTATTCGCTGGTTAAATTAAATTCCTTTAATTTAAATTCCCTGCCAAGATATGCAACTCGGAAGGTTGCAGGACAAAAGTATTGGGACACCGTGGCGAGGTGAACAGTTTTAAGAAAATAACCCCTGATACAAATGAGGGCTCGATGGAAAGGTCTCCTGGAGATCTACCAAACTGTGGAGTTTGAAGGGTCTGAGTGCTTGCACCGCAGAGAAATCACGCTTTGAGAAAAGTGCTTCCAGGTCGGCTACAGCCTGCCCTGAGGCCCCTTGTGTGAAAACATCCAGAAATAATATATTTATTGCCACAAAAAAGCAAAAAACGGCAGAGGATATTTGCAGTTTCCACGTTGTGAGGATTTCTGCATAAAACTATGAATTTTTTTGTGTAAGAGTCTTTGTACCCTGGGGTAGAGCCGTGCCCGAGAGTGATGACGAAGCAGTGGTGGCACCCAGGGGCCCCGTGAGGAGCTGCCACATTACAAAGGCAAGGCACCACTGGAGCCCTACCTGGCGCAGGGCGAGTTGATGGCTCAGCACAATGGTTAGCAGCCGCACGAGGCGGCAGTGCATCTCGCCATGGCGCTGGAGGGGGAAGCACTGAAGGTGCTCATCGATCGGCCGCTGGAGGACCTCGTGCAGCTGGGGGCGGCCCTGCAGCAGCGTTTCGGACAGGCAGCACGGGAAAAGACAGCGCAAGGCCAACTTGGAGAGCAGCGTCATCAAGCTTGCCGGAGAACTCCGGAACTACACCCGCCGGGGCTATCTGCATTTCCCAGCGGTGGTCCAGCAGGAGTTGGCGCTGCACGCGTTCATGCGCGACCTCTCCCCTGACAACCTGCAGCAGCATGTGCGCCTCTACACACCGACCTCCCTGCGGGAGGCCCTGGAAGAGACGGAGCGTGCGAAAGTCATTTTGGGCAGCCGGCCCAAAGTGTCCCCCCACTGCAGAGTCATGGCCAGTGAGGTGGAGCCAAAAGAAGCCCCGAAGCAAGCTGCCATGTTCAACACGGAAGGCGAGAAAACCCCAGGAGCGAGAGTGTGTTTCCGTTGTGGCCGAGCGGGACACATCACTTGATATTGCAGTGAGCCACTACCAAGCGAGGATAAACCAAGCGAGCCGTGAGTGGGGCGACTGGGAGACCCTGAAGGCCTCCAAATAGAGTGCGGCGTTGACGGGGTCCGCTGCCGAGCCTTAGGGGACACCAGCTCCAACATCACCATCGTCCGGCCGGGAGTCCTGCTGCGAACACAGCAACCGAACCCACCTAGGTGGGAAGAGACAACCGTGCAGCTCTCGACGGTGATGGGGGATCGAGCTGTGATGAAAGGGAGATGGTTGCTGACACTCACCATCCATGGAGTAACGATAGAGCATGAGATGTGTTTGGCTGAGGTCGTGGAAGAATGCATCCTCGGGCTGGATGCGCTGGTCAAGCTTGGGGCCACGGTGGATGTTGGGGCGGGTCAGCTGTACATGGCCGCACTGGGACAGAGAGGCGTCCACGGAGACCTGCCAAACCGTCAGGGAGCAGCTGCAGAGAAACAGAGCGGGGCTCGACGAGAGGCAGCGAGTAAAAGTTTGTTACCGCTGCAGACAGCCAGGCCACACAGCGTGCCACGTCAGCAGTGTGTGCGGCGCGGCGGCTGCAACCCAGTCTGTGAGCAGGTCAGCACGAGTCTGAGAGGGCCAGTGAGGAGCACAGCCGTGGGGCAGGAGTTCACGCCCCAGGCACGCATTTGGGTTTACTGCCCTTCATGGAAAACGGGGCAGGGTCTGAATGCAGACCGCCATTGGCGAGGACCCGGAGAAGTGCTGGACCGTGTGGGCAGAGAGGAGTATAGGGTGCGACTGAGGGGCCGCTGCGAGGCGGTGATCATCCACGGGGACTGGTTGGCACTGTACTGCCTGAAGGACTTTGTGGGGCCGGACAGTGGAGCGGTCGGGCCGTCCAAACAGGTGGGTTTTCAGGACCAGGGGGCGGGTGCTAGGGGCAATCGCGGGTTCCCCGGGGTTTCTAGGAGTCTCGGAGGAGACGTGTTTGCAGGTCACCTCCAAGACTGTCGTGGGTTAGGTAAGCGGCCTAGGACGGCTCACAACCTTGGGGAGGAGGGTGGGCTGTGTGGCGAGCTGGCAGTAAAGGGGTTAATGTGGGGTTCATGAGGGGGTTATGGTGTGGTGTACGTGATGTGTGGGGGGTTGATGAGCAGCAGGTGCAACTCATCACCATAATGTTGGCGGGTTTCTGTGTGCTTAGAGGGAGGGGCTAAGTGGGTCGCTGCTCAGATGGGAGATAGAATGAGTAGAGAGAGGACGTGTCTGTGTGTGCTTGTTGTGGTGTTGGAAATAAAAGTCAAGAAAACCAAAGTTCTCAGCGTGTCGACTCATTCCTTCCATGGCTCGTTAAGTGCACTGAGCTGCTATCCCGATTTACTTTAAAGCTTAAGGGCCTGAATTAGGAGAGAAAATTTAATCAAGTTTAAAAGGTTTCTAATTCCACTGAGAAATCTGCTGGCTGTTCTTGGTAAAGATTTAAAGAGATGATGAGTGTCTCTCTTTGTGTTCTCGGTACAATCTTAATTCACTGAACTCTTTCAAAGCAAAGACAAAAACGCAAACGTGACATGCTTACCAAGCTCTGCCGTTCTGTGAAGTTGTAGCTCATATAGCAGCCATTCTCAAGCTGGTTTCCAATCTGGAATTGGAAAATGTTGGATGGAGGATGGGTAGAAATATTAGATTCAAGATTCAGGATCTGTTTACTGCCAATACAACAATACAGTCAGTGTACAGTGTATCAAAATGCTATTCCACAGAGACCCTCTGAGGTGCATTTATACAGAGTATCAAAAATACAAAAATACAGGGGAAGAGATACACACTTAAATACGAAACTAACTAAGTTTTATAAACAAATTAAATCACCAGGATTTATGGCAGGAAACTGTTGACATACAGTGTCTGTTAAAATGAATGTCACAAATTCATATACATACACACAAACATCTTTATATTTTGTTTATATTTTTGTAACATAGTGTACTTTTATACTGTTGTGTTTATATGTTGTTTTGTGTATATCTTCGCTGTCGGGTGGAAACCTCATAACTCCAATTGTTTTAGTTTTTTTCATAAATTGATACTATTGGTCAGTCTCCATGTGAGTCTGTAAAATTTAGAAATTATTAACCAATGAAAAGTGGTTAAAGTGTTGAAAATAGCTTGGGATGTTTGATGAGACAGTATTCATTTATTTAGAATATAAATAGTTTTTAAAGTTTCCTGAAAAATATCCGTTTTGGACATAGGAGGTTTCTGCCCGACAGCGACAATATGCAGTTTTTATACTATAGGTTATTTTCATTTGCTGCTTCTTCATTTTCCTCCTGTTCTGTCCATTTTACTGCTGTAACAAATGTCCCAGCTGTAGGACTAATAAGGGTTCATCTTGTCTTATCTCATCTTATCTTGTCTTATATGATTTGGAATTGTTACCATTTCTTGCTTGCCATCATTTTGTTTCCTCTCTTGTGTTCACCTCCTCAGCTGGCCAGTAGCTTTCAAACTAATGATAAATATTCATTTAATTCATGGCTGTCTCTTTATTTCATATTTGGGTTGGATCAAGGTAAAGAACTTGTTACATAGCGCAATTATTGTTAAAATTCACATAAAATATTTCAGGACAGATTAAAGACTGTGAGAGGTTTCACTCTGAATATCACGTATCACCCACGGCGGAGCATTTCAGTCCCTGGCTTTTTCTGGCTTTTCTCGGAAACATTTTCCCTTTCCAAATGATTTGATTGATTTTATTCAACGTTACAGTTCCCAAACCTAACCTACCCAAAACCCAGCCTGCCCTAACTGAAGAAAAAAGGAAAAAAGGAAAAAAAAGGAAACAGAAAATCAACAGCAATGATCTAAAAAGTAAAATAAGTTAATACCAGTTAATACCAATTAAGGATAAAATAGTAATATAATAATAATAATAATAATAATAATAATCATAATAATCATCACAATAATACTTTGTCTAAAAGTAGATGTTGGCTATATATAATAGATGTAAAAATGTGAATAAATCCAGTGTAACTCACCAAACGTCTTAAACTGAGAAGATGGTCCTTCGTCACAGAGTGCTTACATGGACCAGGCACAGCGCCATGGGCCAAATGCAAGCACAGGACAAGGAAGGAGCAGAGGTGCCTTAACTGCAACCAGATACTGACATCAATACTGTAACATTACTACTGCAACATCACTACTTTAACATCACTACTATAACATCACTACTTTAGCATCACTACTGTATTATATAACTACTATAACATTCCTACTGTAACATTACTACTGTATCATTACTACTGTAACATTACTTCTGTAACATCACGACTGTAACATCACTACTGTAACATTACTACTGTAACATTACTTCAGTAACATCACTACTGTAACATCACTA
>JBBPDH010216787.1:0-18000 GCA_037974565.1 Clupeocharax schoutedeni
TACCACGACGCAACACTTCCTGTGAGGATGGACTCCACTGCACACCTGTAGAAGCTGGTGAGGACAGTGGTGGACACTGTTGTGTGTATTAGGCAGCACCTCACACAGACCTGTAGAACAACACAGACCAGCAGGGAGAGGCACAGAGCCAATCTGCTATTATTAGGATGAAATTGGCTAAAGCTGTGTCACCCTGTACGTTAGGGAAAACCACAGTTTGGTTCATGTCTTGGGTTGTTGGTGATGCACAAGTCTGGCTGGTAATTGGTAAACCCCTTGAGTTTATTTCTGTGTCTTCCTTCTTTTGAGCTTCTGTTGTCTGCACTAGCTCTAAGCCCTTGAGGATTTTTCTCTGAGTTTCTCTGGTTCTTCTTTCTCAAGTCCTCTTTCTGTTTCTCCAAGCATACAAAATAAAAACCACTATTTACAGAAAGTGCTGAGGTCTATCTACCCATTGCCCAGGCATTCTCTACTCTCCTAGACAAGATTTCCCTTTCAGATTTTTGCTTTCCTTTATTTCTTTTGTTAATTCATTTTTCTGCCATTCTATTGTTGGGAAGGTATTTGGGTTTGTTTCTTCCTTTGTTATCCTGACCACTGGCCAGTCAGCCTTCCCCTGACAGCCTTTGTTTCATCTACCCTCAGTGACCCCTACTGGGCTGCAATTTTCAAGGTTCCCTGTGGTCACATTGTTATTTTTAACTTCAGGAAACCTCTAAAAGTCCTGTTGTCAATCTATCCCCTTTCTCTGTTGGTGGTTCACTTGGTCACCAGTTCAAATCTACCTGTGGGTCACCAAGTTACAGTATGACAAAAGTAAAGATAACATTCTGGCTTCAAGATGTCTGCTGTTATCAGTTATGCAACAGGCTTGACTTTTTTTAGTCAGGAATATTGGACAATATCTCAAACTATCCAGACACCCCTTTGTATTAGTGCATTCAGCTATTCAAGGTACATCCACTGCAAACACAGGTTTTCAGTTGCACACACAACTTACATAACAGCTGAATAAAAGCATTACCAACTGAACCTAATGGCACCATGCTCAATACCAATGGCTGTTATGAGGGGTATAAAGACCTGGAGCAGTGCAAATGAATTCTCTGTAGCGATATAGAGCACCATCCAATGCCTTGATGAGAAGGACCAGCGTTTTGTTTTTTTTTTGCTGAACCAATCATCTAACATTGCCAATTTGCTGTTGCTACAGGAAAGAGGCACAAACAATATTAATATTCTTGATTTCAGAAGAAACTGAAGATTCTACAAACTGGGCATGTAAAGTAGAAACCACATTATATTAGCTTCATCACTCAGAAGCAAACCTCAGATGCCAAACAGGCTTTTGCACATTAAGAATAATTATGCAGATTGGATTTTTTGCTCAACTGCTCCTTTTAGAAGGAATCAATACTAACACTAAGGCAAAGCAGTTCAGACAAGGCTGCACGCAAGCATATTCCAAACTAGGACTATATGTGCCAGTCAGTATATTTATGCAGATATCAGACAGCAAAGACAGCTCATGGATTCAGACCTTCTACCCAGTGCCAGCTAATGAACCACCACCACCACCTAGAGGCTAGAATGTAGTCGGCGCCACACAACACACTTCTAATGCAATATGCACCCTACGAATGTGAAGAAAATAAAAGGGTGCAGCTCTTGGTTTAACGATTGAAACAAAAGGTACTGTTCTAAAAGGAAGGCAGACATTCTGAGAGCAATTTTCTACTTGATGCCTTGATGCTTGAGCTGAATCTATTGAAATAAATATATTAATAGTCTGAATCCCAAAGGTATTGTGTGGCTTTCCGTCACTACAGGGAATTGATTTCCACTTCATTTCCACATGGTGAAGTGGTGTATGCAGGAACCAGCTCTCTCTATATTTCTGCCAGTCCACAGGTCTCATCTAAGGAGCACTGCAGCTCCCCCTCAACCTGGTTCTACTGCTGAGAGAGCTCTACTCCCACCTTCACAGCGGAGGCAGCAAAAGAATGGAGCGAATGCACAGAACACCAGCAATAATAACTGCACTGAAGAGCTACCATTGATACCTGCAAGGTCCTTGCCATTATAGCAGTAGTACTCATGACTGCTTTTGAAACACTCTGCCACATTCCAGTGCTGACTGGGAACAGAAAGAACAAGCTGCAACCAGTTCTCAGGGTTAATCAGTCCAACCGACATCAGATTTGTCATAAACCTCAGACTGTTTTAAATGCTTTCTGCAAGTCAAAAAATGTGCAAGTGAAAATGTGGTCACTTGCCAAAAAGTTACTTGTAGTTAATTATCTAATTTCTGCACACTGTTTAGGTTTTGCTTTTAGTTGAAGCATGATTGGAGAACAAGCAACTGCAATGCAACAGTTCTCCTTAAATCAGCAATCCTAACCCCCCTCCACACACACACATACACACACACACACACAAACACACACACACACGCAAAATAAATGTAAATGTTTCTCGAGTTGGCAAGAAATATAGGGGTTTAGCTGCTTTCAGCAGAAACAGATATCACTTGGAGAGGTTCTCTGAATTCTCTGAAATGCTTTCAATCATTTCAAAAAAGCTTCTTTTTGTAACGTGTGATTTTAATGTTCAAACTGATAACACTTCAAAAGAACATATTGCCTTGTTTGATGTGTTTAATCAGGCATGGAAATGATCCCACTCACATCCAAGGTCATACACTGGATTTGGTTATCAGCGAGGGTTTCAGCGTTCCTCCTGTGAATGTTGAGGATTTAGGTCTGTCTATTTTTGTTTACCTTGATCAAAACTCTCTGAGAGAGATACATCATTGAGAGACATCATTGAAACTCATTACTGTCTCAATCTGTTTAATTCTAAAGTTCTCAGGGCCTCTGGTGCAATTCTAAAGTACTCACGGCCTCTTTGTCAAGGCTAAAATGAGTTCTGGTAGACAAAAAGCACCAAGGAGACGTGCCACGGCAGTAATTAATCAGAAGAGAACATGCCGAGAGGCAGACATTTTCAAATGGAGCATACAATTCTGCATTAAACAGGACTAGATGATCGGAGTCCTCTAAACATTAATGGGAACGTGAGGAACACTCATGCTCTTGACCCTGTGGATAACAGCTCACCCCCACCCCACCCCCAACACACACACACACACACACACACACACACACTCACACACTTACCTCAAGAGTTCCTATCAGCTAAAAACATTTTTCCTCACAAAATAAATACAGAGACTGTTGCCTTAATCCTGGCAAGCAATAACAAAAACAAAATCTGTATTAAAACACAGAAATATCATTCGTGTGTGAAGTTACTGGTATGGATGGCATAACCCTTGAAGAGACAGTACTGCATCTTAAGCAATCTTAAGCATCTCACGAACCTCACTAACGTTAGAGATTTTGAGTCATAGCAAGAATTGGAAAAATGTATGCAGACATATGTATCTTGCAGGGTTGACTATTACAGTGCTTTTCAAACGGGCCCCAAAGGGAACATAAGACAGCTACAGCTTGTTCAAAATGCTGCAGCTAGAATTTAAACAAAAATGAACAGCATTTTACTTAATGTGGCGTGGGAGCCTTCCTTAAAATCTTCCAGTTAGATAAAGTAATGATTTCAGTCAATCAGTCAATCAATGGTTTAGGCCATAAATGTTTTAGGTCTGAAATGTTTGATGAATATAAGAGTGTGAAGTCTCCATCAGTAGGAGCTTATCTTAGATCAGTAGGAGCTGGTCAGCTAGTGGTGCCTAGATCTAATACTACAGATGGTGAAATTTTAGTAATTATGCTGCTCACAGCTGGAACCAGCTCCCCATGAAGCTCAGATCTGCTCTAATCAGTGCCTTTTTTTGCCCTCAATTAATCATTTTTGTAATACTGGCATTAAACATGCACATTAATGGTGCTAACAGAATTATTGACGTGCCCAAGTTGACTATAAACTATCAATAGTTCTTTCTGTAAAAAAGACACTGAACTTTTAAATCCTACAGTTAAAGGGTAGTTCTCTACTTCAAAATGACTGACAACACTGCGGCCAATCACCGCCTTTGTTTTCACTTCGTTCTATTTAATGTACTGAGCACTGACCTTGAGTGTGAGACTGAAGCTTCATATATAAAACGTGTAATCTATTATTGAATAGTATTTATTAATATTTCTTTTTATATTTTATTATTAGTCTTCCGAGTGCACAGAAGGAAGAGCTTGTTAGCTTGACCGCTCGCTAGCGATCCCCACCATCACCCAGCTGGGCACTGGTGAAGTCCTTGGAAAAAAAATCCCTGCTCGTATGACGGAGTGATTGACAAGTTCATCAAGAAGACCAGAAGGGCAGAATTAATTTATAAGGCGAGAAAGAAGTTAGATGTGTTTTCTTGGGATTAAGAAATATTGTTAATTATGTACTGTTAAAATAAACAATACTATTATGTGTTTAAGATATGCACAATTAAATACTTCTTATATTTTGTAGTGATTTAGCACTAACTATGAGGAGACTGAGGGAAAAGCAGGAAAGAGAAGATCCATCAAAATGTGAGACAGGAAAAGCAGGACATGGAGGTGAAGTACTTAAAGCAAGAAAATCAAGCTGCCTAGGGTGCACCGTGAGGTACTGAGTTCATTTTGCAGCACACGACAGGGATGAAGAGTGGTCTGTTTCACCAAAAATATTGATCAGGAGCCATTCATTTTATAAATATTCTTTTATAATGCTTGTTTTTTGCTTTATTTTAACTCTTTAACTCTTTGCTTTATTCTATGCTTTTACTCTTTATTTTATATTCGTATTTTTTATAAGCATGATGTGTGTGTGTGTGTGTGTGTGTGTATGTGTGTTACAGACTTGCTTTGTCAGAATATTTTAATGACAATAATTCAGAAGTTACCAATAACGTTTCAAAAACAGTTTATGATTGTCACATTTGATACACTGAATGTTAATGAGGTATTTTTAGCACCAGTTTCTAGACATCAGATAATAGGGAAGACTTTAGATACAACCAGAGTAATCAAATCTGTCTATTTACAAAAACATTTACCACATTCCTACAGAAATCAGCCACCCTCTACGTACATATAAGCAAAAGTTAACTGTGCAGTGGTGTATGGAAAGTATGTACAGTTATGAACACTAAGATAATATAAAAAATCTTCCCAATAGAAAGGAGGTACTATTTTTTCTCTTTTCTTGTTATTGTCAGAATCATTGCATATTATAAACACTTTCATGTGTGTATCATCTAAAACCTGACATAATTGTGCTAAACCATAAAGTAATGCAAAATCTATTGAACAAATGTTGCATATTCCACATATTAATATTACTGTTGTCAGATAAAAAACGTATATTCCCCAAGTAGTAACTTTACAGAAGACAAGAATTCCTATTTCTAATTCAGGTGAAGTCCAGTGGAAGTACTTTAGGGCCTTTTTTATTGGTCCATTCATCATGAAATGTTACCTTATTGTAAAGGGCAGCTGATAAAAGCCTGTCAACAAAATGAAGGAAAACAATAAAACTTCAGATATTTGTTCCAACAGTGAGAATGTGCTTTTAAAAAGAGCAGCTCAGGCTACAGAATCAAAACAAATGGATTTTTTAAAAGAGGACAAAACACAGATGAAATGCAGCATAAAAAAGTTAAACTAAACTATCCTTATGTGGCTTTTAAAGCTATATAAGATATACAGGATTTCCTCTGTTCCTGTTTAGCAAGTCCCTCTGAGTTATCACATAAAAAAATTAGCATTAGCAGCTCAAACATTAACATTCGTTCCTAATTTACATTTGCATGAGGACTAGAAATAGAACTACTGGCTCTAAATACGGATTCCATTTTAAAGGAAAGGTGTTCTCTCACTCTCTCTTTCCCTCTCTGTGGATTCTTTTCTCACTTTACTCGCTTTTTGCACAGCTTATAACTGCCAAAAGCACTCTCCACATCAGTTTTGTCAATCCTCTCTTGATCTGTCTTATTGTTCCAGTCAGTATTTTGCTGATCTAATACTGACCACTCCTCCTCCTCCTCCTCCTCCTCCTCTCTCAGTCCTGGGCTCAGCTGGAGCACCTCAACTATGGTGGTCCTATTCTCGAGACCCATGCTGAGATCAGTGATCCCCCCGGGAGTAGCTGCAGCCATGGCCTCTGTTCTGCCTGCTGTACTGGTGGTGTGCTGGGGGAGCAGCTGGGCACCAGTGGGCAGCTGGGCCAGCAGGGTCACAGGTTGTCTGGCAATGGTCAGAGGCTGGCTGGCCGAAGGCAGGGTGATGGGAGAGAGGACAGTGAGAGGGGATAAGGAAGAAGATCGCTGCAGCCGGGGCCGCTTGACGGACGTGGGCCTGGATCCACAAACCATTCTCTTCTGTTTATCAAGCTGGTCGGCAAGAACTTTGGGAAGAAGAGACAAGAGGTTAAACTCTGTGTCAGTTTACATGACCACAGTAACCTTGCACTATGTGAAAACTACACTCAGAGCGGGGACTGATGTTTGGGTCATTTTCAGAATCTGTTATTAGCTGTATGTTCTCACCATTGAGCGTGGTATGGATCTGACGCTGGTATTTGCCAGTCTTGATCCGCTGCAGGTCCAAGACTTGCCTCACAGAATCCAGCAGCCCAAACATTTGTGTAAGTGCGTTCAAAACCACTGCATCTGGTACACAATTAAACACAAACAACACCTCACTACAGTCCACACCAAAACACAGATCCCAGTTAACAGCAGGGATGGACTGATATATTTTTTAGAGCTGATACCAATTTATAGTAATAAAGGAATCAGACACTTGACTTGGTCTAGTAAGTTCTACAAGACCCAACATTAGCTTATGTTATTATGAAGTGATTATGATAGCTAAAATAAGTTCCAGTGACACTGGTCCTAGTATTACTCAAAGACACAGCAATCACTACAAAAACAAGTATTTTCACACTTTAGAGCCCAGATGAATTCTACAACACTCTTCCTGAGTTGAATCCTTATTTATTTTTTAAATACCCTTAGACAAGCTTAGAGTTTCATCCCTTTTCTCTGTAAGACTGATGCAAGAAAAGTTAAGGTAGTGTTATCCAAAGATCAATATCTAAGAAAATGGCAAAATCCAATACTATGTTACTGGCTTGGCACTAATATGAATGCGACACTTGTTTAGATCCAAGAGACTGAAATAAGCTACAATAGCAGCACAGCTATCTGCTAAATATATAATATCGACAAATTAATAAATTGATTAAAATGCAATGCAAACATAACCTTCCAGTAACTCACCAGCAATGTTATGGCATTTGCAATGGAATTTAGAAAGCTATATTCAGCTTATTATTTTTGATTTTTTCTTAAACAATGACATTACTTTCTGACAACCAGACACAGTTTGAGATGGAATGGAAATATACTAGCAAAAATAATGGTAAAGAACCTGGAGCAGAGAAGGAAGAGAAACTTGAACATTAATTTACAGAGCAGGTTGTAGAAACTGGTTTTTGCAACATCGTCATGGAGGTTTGTGATATTGATTACAATGCTGGTAATATCTGCTGTCGTTTTTGTGAAACACAGCCTGCAAGCTATGAAACACCTGTCTGTGCCACAGTAAGCTTCAGTGGTGATAACCTATTACTAATCGGTTAAGTGTTTATGTTGCCTGTGATCAGGACATAGCACTAAATCACAGTCAGTACAGAGAGATCCAAACAAAAGTGGTGCACTTTGAAATTTACATAATACCGAAAATCGGTCAAGCCCTCTCTTTCTCTCTCCCTTTCTCCACCCCCCCAACACCTCTCTAATATATTTTTATTATTACAGCTACAGACATTACCAAAGTAACTTAATTACTGTGCAACATTTGAAAAACAGGTGTATAAAAAAGGCATTAAAACATAAAACAGGGTAAACCTTTAGTTATTCTACATCCAGTTTCCATAAAATAATTGTTTACAGTAAGTTATAGTACATAATTGATCACAAAGTGAGTTACAGGGGAATAAGCAAAAAGTGCATGTCTGAAATGTTGTCCTGTTAGGATGCCAAAAATGACAGAAATATGACAACAATTCTGTGATGCTTATTCTGTCTACATGTATGCACAGCAATAACGTTTTCATCAAATTCAGAGCCTCATAAAATCTCTTTATCTTCTAAAATAATCAACTACTAGACATTTTTTTGACTTATGCATTCTCGAATTTATCTGCTTGTTTCTTGTGTATTTTTGTAACTTTTCTAGGAGTTATTCCAGATGTATTTACACCATCTTATAATCCAATAGTCTCTTGTATTACACATTCAGTGAAATGCTTAATTTCACTTGTTCGCAGTATAGGCCTACCTATAGTACACACTGACAGACCTACCTTTATTTTTAGCATTTCCAGTTACTCTCAGGAATAAGATTCTGAACACAATTTAAACTGTGATATATTCTAACTCTGTGCATAAAACCTGTGACTTGATGCATCCTGAAAGGTGCCTTGCTAGCTAAGCCCCCACCTGCTTCCTGTAGGGTCGCCTGCTCGCTACGGCACTCCACTCTTTTCAGGATGGCCAGCAGCTCTGAGCGAATAGTGGACACCACCTCCCCCATCAGCCCCATCTCAGCAATGCCCTTCCACAGACTCAGAGTGTCATCTGCACACAAATAAAACACAAACCTACATTACCACACAACATAGGGTGATATATGACTGCACATACACTCGATGGACAAAGGTATTGGGACACAGCTGTTCTTCAAAGTTTGAGGGCCCCTTATTTCCAGTGAAGGGCAATCCTAATGCTTAAAGACATTTTGGACAACACCATGCTTCCATTTTGTGGGGAAGAACTTCCAGCATGACAAAGCAAGGTCCATAAAGACAAGTAATTTAATTATGGATCAGTTTGGTGTGGAGTAACTTGACTGGCCGCACAGAGCCCTCATCTCAACCCCCTCCAACACCTTTGGGATGAACTGAAACGGATATTGTGAGCCAGGTCTTGTCGTCCAGCATCAGTGACGGACCTCATAAATGCACTACCGAGTAAATTGGCACATATTCCCACAGAAACACTCCAACATCTTGTGGACAGTGTTCCAAGAAGAGTGGGATCTATTACAGCTGCAGAAGGGGACCAACTCCATATTAAAGTCTATGAATTTGAGTGCGATATTATTAACGTTGGTGTAATGGATCAGGCATGCTGTTACATTTGTCCACATAGTGTATGTGTGTGTATCTGTATCTTTTTGCTCACCAGATATTCCCTCTGTGTCCATTCTGACCTTTCTGTTGCCTGATCCAGGGATTGCCTGATGTGGGCAGGAGTCAATTACATCAACAAGTGTTTCTTCAGGCTTTTCCTCTGCACTGCTCACTTGACCTATGACTGCACATAAACAGCACATAAGCCACATTACACACCCCAATTCATAGGCTTTATAACCATTTTGCAGTGTCAAGTGAAAACTGTGATGGGCTTATAGCTAAAATTGCTTTTACCCCCAGTTCAGAGTGAAATTGGGTACTCCCATCACAAGATTAGTTTCACAAGTCAGACATCTGTCTGTTGTCAGAGAGTCTGGTGCATTACATCAATGTGGCCAAGAATCACCTACTGTGACAGGGAAGGCAATTTACTGAAAGCCAATTCACATGAAATGATGCTCTGAAGTATTTTTAGTCACCAAATGCTTCCTTCCATTTGAATGTAATGTTTCAGTTCACACCCGCTGAAGCAGACACACGTCTTACATCTCTCAAAATGCATGCCCTTGCATCCTGCTGAAATTTTATGTTTTGTCAGTAGCGTGCTTGACTGAAGTATACATCTAAATTAATTATTTAATGTTCTAAAATAGATTTTAAATAATTTACTATAATGTGTTGCTCAGTGGTAGGAACTTGTGATTATCTCAATAATCACAAAAACTGTAGCGACATGATGGAGTTGTGTCTAAGCATAGTATCTGCTCACATAGACAGATTTAACACAAAAGTCTAATGGTTATCCAGAAGAAATGTCTGCAAAAGGATCCCATTTGAGGTGTGCAGCAGTGCAGACACAGACATGCTGATTGCAAATCAGATTGTTTCATTACAATTTTGAATGAAATTTTCTAAATGTATATCTTAATGCAGTCTGCGTCTAAGACTGTCATGAAATGTATGTTTTATCAACCCAGGCCCGGAGAGCCTGTCATTCCTTGTCTTGATGTAGGCTTGGATTTACACAAACTAATATTGCATTAGGACCTACAAACAGCTGCTTTCAAAATAATCAATAAAATGGAGTAAATAAAGCGATATTCCCATTGTACAACTTATTACATCGTTCAGTGGAGGCCTACTCTGCTACATAATTTGAAATAAAAGATGTGCAATGTCTCCAACTGACAGGAGAATATCATTATTGTCAAAGCCTAGCCCCTCTATTGATTCACATCATTCTATTGACTAACAGTATCACAGTTAGACTCAAAACAACTCTACATTACTGTGAAAGTGTCCATTATTAAAGTGGTTCAATAGGCCTAGGCTATTCCCTCTTCCATTTGGGGGAAAAAGATCAAACGTTGGTTTGTTTGGTGTTTAATCATGATGATTAGGTTTACTTTGGTTGGTGTGTTTTCTAAGTGAGTCTCATCTAGCAGGCATTTCCCACACTGGTAATTGACAAAGGCAGTGTGTCTATGTCACTGTGGCCTTAAATATCACACTCAGTTTCCTACTTCTATGAAGCTCAGAGTCCACAACAGGGCCAACTATCGGAATATCAAACAAATCAAACCTACTCTAAAGCAGACAGCAGTAACAGTTTCCTGAAGGCCAAGAACAAGTAACAATCAACCGTGTGTGTGTGTGTGTGTGTGTAAAACTGCATTGGGAGTGACTTTATGTACCTGCTGTTGGGGTGCAGGGTGTCTGCAGTACACTGGGGACGAGTCGCGTGCTGTTGATTAGCAGGTCAAACTTGGTGCTCCGACATGAGTTAGTGCACACAATCTCATGCTGGTAAAAATCGATCTGACCCGAGTCCATCATCTTTCTGCAAGAACCACAAAGAAGAAAAGCAGTCAGAGCAGCTGCATACAGCATGTTGAGTGGATGAGCCGAACTGTGCACTGAATTACATCAAATAGAGAGCACACAGTCTAGATGCCGGTATAAGAATGGATGAACATCTTTAGCTCACTTTGCCCATAGAGAAAGATAGGGACAACATAAAACATTGATGTGACATTTTAGGAGTATGAAAAGTAAAAAAGCAAAAGTTATATTGCTCTGGAAAGGTTTCCCAAAGGTTTTGTTACTTTTGAAGAAAGCTTTTCTCCAAAAACTACTGAAATACTAACTAGGGATCCAGCGATACACTCTGAATTGATCAGATTCACAATACTGGGGTAGTTGATTGGTGCTAATCATTTGCAAACTTTGATGTTCAGCCTATGTTGTTGATCCATTTGATAATATAATTCACATACCTCATGATGCATATTGCCAAGATTTTGCATTGCAACATCACAGTGTTTGACACATTGCTACACTCCTAATAATAATCTACTAATCATTATCATTAGATATAATTATCTAGCTACTCGGGCTGGCTGGTTGCATTCCACCCATACTGTTATTCAGCACTTATGTATCATACAGACTATTTTAAGGTCTCTGACATAGAGTGACAATATGTGAAACATTTAAAAGAATGTTTGATTTTGTTTGCTTTTCTTATTGCTTCATTTTGCAAATATTGTGTATAAAAGCAGTTGAACACTAGAGGGCGCAAATAAAATCACAGCTATGATGATAGGCAAAATCACACTTGATCTTACTAGGGATCTTGAAAAATGAAGATTTCGAGAAAGGAAAACTATCCCTAAGACAATCAACACAAATGATTAGGTTGTTAAAGAGAGAAAAGGCAGAGCAAATGGAAGCACCTGAGCATCACTCCTCCGAGCCTGATGGCTCGCTTCCAATCCTTCAGCGTGGCTTTGCCAGCCAGGTGCACAAACTGCTTGGGACTAATAAGCTGATCATTGAACTAGAGAGCAGAGAGAGAGAAAGAGAGTGTTGTACTTCAGTGTCCAAACACACTTTACAGGTCTGGGAAAAGTGCCATATAGCATGAATTATTAAACTGTTTGGTTCATTAAACCTCAGGTGTTGAATTATATGAAAAATAATGACCAATTATAAATGAAAGATAACAATACAGCAGCACAGTTTTTGGATGATTACATTTTAAAAGTGTTGCAACTTGCTGGGGTTGATAAACTGTGACTGAGATTTGGAAAGACACACAAGCACTGAAACATTTTTAAAGTTTTACTCTCAAGACATTGTGAATTTTTAGGTTGGGTGGTCATGTTCATGATAGATATGGGAAAGCAAACCTTAACACATTTGACGTTGATTCCCGGACATACAAACTTCTTGAACAGAAGCACTGCCTTGCTGTTACCACAGGTGATCGGATAGCCATATTCAACCTCCTCTCCCTCAGAACTGTCCTCTAGGAGGACAGACACAGTCAGTTATGTGTGTGTGGGAGGATGTGTTAGCTACAGGCGAAGGCATATATAATAAGATATGTAGAATATTTAGTAAGAGACTTTTAATTGTGCTAAAGGCAATATAATGTCATACCTTGAGTCTGTACAGCCAGAATTGTTGTAGCTGTTTGCCCAATATATTCATCTGTCCTGTAGAGGAAAATGTGAATAACAGCTTAAGTGTGTAAAGTGTCCATTTGTCAAACACAAACACAGTAAACAGTGTGAACAGTGTGAAGTTATTTCTCTGGATTTAACCATCACGTGAAGCAACGGACAGCCAGGAACACAGGGTCTGGGGAGCAGTGTGTGGGGACGGTACCTTGCTCAAGGGCACCTCAGTGGTGCCACTAGCAGTCCTGGCATTCGACTTCTGATCACAGGGGTAACTTCCTAACCACTAATCCACCGGCTGCCCCAACTACAAAATTTTTCACACAAAGCTACTGGATGGAAGCTGTAAATACTGGGCTTCCTTGATCAGATGAAAATGGATAAGCTAACATTCTCACACAGAAACTCAAAGTGCTATTTATTGTATATTTTTGTGTGTATTTTTGAAAAATACATGTTTATTGCCCAGATATTTAGCTTTACATATCCTTTTCTCAGATGGCCTAAGACATCTGCAACGCACTGTATATTTGAGCTGTGACACAAAGGCATCCACTATTTACCTATGGCATTAGAAAACATCAGCTCAGACACATAAACATCCTAGAAACAAATGCTAACAGCAGTGCCTCATACCAGGTACTTGTGTGTGCGCTCTGAATCTTACCTTTGTGTGATGGACTGGAGCTGCAGGATGAGTTCAGTCTTATGAGAGTTACTGAGACCCTCCTCTTCGCCCTTTATCATCACAATGTCCCCCAGTGACATTCTGACAGTAAGCAAATCTGGGGCGTCTCACAACACTAAAAATAAATCGATATCTCAGGGTGGGATGTATTTGAATATTTGGGATAAATATCATTGCAGCCAAGAGAAACATATATGTTTTTTGTTTTGTTTTTTACACAACAGCTGTCATTTACATTGTGTGGAATTTTAAGGAAGAATCAACCAATATAGATGATTCAATACAATGTAGAATAAACTTTCTATATTAATTGGCATTAGAAACATAGAATATCTTTGCTTGCGCCTTTCAAGCTATTATTCTGAAGGTATTATTTGGAAGGTTATAACGTTTGGTTTGTTGGTGTGACAGCAATGTAACACAGAAAATGTAACACAGAAAGTGTCTGTCTCTGGTAACCAATGACTCATGCTCAGGGAACTGTAGTGGCAATGAAAGCAAATGGACTAGTGAATTTTCCAAACGCATTTTTCATAAAATGTGTCAACGGAAGTATTACATGATCATCACTGCTGACGAGTAACAGTGAGGAACAGCGTGAAGTAGGTAAAAATTACAAATCACCAAAGGCTTATTAAGTGTATTCGTAATGTACTGTAACAGAATATGTTACTGAATACAACTAGAATAATGTGCTCAGTACTACTGGGTATAGGTTCTGCACAAATGGTATCTTCACAATAAGTACTGTGACAAACAAGTATGCTAATCATGACTTCTGCACAGTGCTGTGTATTAGAAAGCACCTGAAAATTAAATTCACACTTTAGAATAAAAGAGTTTTTGAGGTTTAAAACTGTCCAACAAAAAGTAGATTAATGGGGGCTGTGGTCTCTCATGCTGGTTCTTGAGCTTAGTAAACCATGGGGGAGGATGGGGTTCAATTTTCTCAATGTAGCCTATATTGTACAAACACACACACACACACACACACACTACTTAACTAGCTGTTTCACTTCGCCATAAACTGCGTTGTCAGGCGTTCCGTGGAATAGGGATTTGTTCCGTATTTGAATGATAAAATATTATGTATTGAGCTGATCCGGAACGCACTTTTGTTAGGGAAATGAGGGAAACACGCGAGACGCAGACCTCCGCCCACAAATGTGCACCCCCATATTATAAATGCTTCAGACGCCCCTGCTTTACTCTTTCTGTTTCACTCCAGAGTGGTACTGCAGGCTGTACTGTGCTTTTTGGACTTGTTATCCGCTCCTGCACGCAACCTCGCGCCCCACTGCACTGCCAGTCGCCACACTTTGGAGAAGAAACAACGTACCAAACACAAATTTAGAGACGGGAAATGTCGTTTTCTTACCTTTCCTCCTGTTTTCTCTCTTCTTTCCTCCCGTCCCGAGCTGGTCGAGCTCTGTGCGCCTGCGCCGTGCCGCCTCGCTCCACTGGAGGCAGCTGGCGCGCTGGCACGAGGAGCGGAGCCTCGCACGCGATCCGCACACACCGCACGCACGAGCTCAATCTGCAGCACACACTCACCCAGTGTGAAGACAGCATCATCTACATGATCATCATGTGGAAGTCCTACACGAGGAAGTGTTTGCACCACAGACAGAGCAAAATAACGGAAAGTCAAAACATATGCACGTTTCACAAAAATAGTGGGGCTCCAAATATGAATAGAAATAGAAATAGTCTCCTGAGGCACGATGCAATTATCTGTCATGCACGAATTCCTGCTTTCCTGCACGTTTTGTTCTTCACTGGAAACCATATATCCCTTCATTCTCTCTTTCATAAAACACGTTGCAAGTATGAATCCGTTTTGGATGAACATTCAATTACAAACATAAATGTACATAGGGATGCATGCAAGGCATTAGAGTTTAAATAGGCATGTTTAATACAAGCTGGTGGTGTGAAGAATCTCTTCAAATCTGTACCAGTTTCAGCAGGGTCTTATTTGTCCAGTAGAGGGGGACATAGATGAACCCCTAGTCATGAAGACCTCCGACATAATTTTGCTTTCTGCAGAATTCATAGATATTTGTTTGTTTTTAATAAAGCTACGCGCGCGCACGTGCAGGCGTTTGTCTGTTTGTGTGTGAGGGTTAAATAAATATTAGTATGTATAATTATCGTAGTATATACACACACAATATAGTATATACTGTATTATATACAGTACATTTTTGTCCTACATTCACGCTGGAACTAAAATGATATATGTATGTGCGGGGGAGTAAATGTATTTGTCTATTTAATTAATATTATATATATTTAGTTTATTTAATTATTCATATATGATTAAAGCCTTTCTGTGTTCTTGTTGTTTATCTTGTACATCATATTTTTTTTGTATTCAGTAAAGAAAAAGCAGTGTGTGGGTACCCTGCTCAAATGTACCTCAATGGTGCCACTAGCAGTCAACCCCATGGCCTTCGGATCACATGGGCATCTCCGTTACCACTAGGTCCTTGTTTTTTTCTGCGTTGTGTGTCCACTGAGCAACATGAGCGTTGATATTTCTTCTCTCTGTGTACTTGTTTACGATAATAAAGTTCACTTAGAAATTGACTTTGATTTCCACATGAATTGTGTTTATTCCAGAGGAGGGCAGTAAATCACCGAACCTGCTTTTCTCCAGGCGCTACAGTTTCAGACAGTAAACAGTTTGTTTGGGGTCAGTTTGTGCCACAGATACACCCTTCACTCCCCGCAGACTCTGAGAGTTGTTTCGTGAGTTTCTGTCTGGATTCAGAAGATAAACTGACAGCACGTCGCTAGAAGAAGCGTCTGTGTGAAAAGTTGTCCTTATACGTGTTTCAAATCTCCATTTTAGTTCAGCTTCCTTATTGTTTTTAGACTAGTATAACTGGCCCAGTTAAACTGACGTAGTCCTTACTATTATATTAGTGGAATGTGTTGCTATAATACATTTTAGGTATTTTTCTGGAGGGGGCTGTTGTTTACTGATTTAATTCAGCCCTTTTTGGGGATGTGTGTTAACTGGCACCTGCAGAGGCCAATGAGAGATAGGTAAAAAGTAAGCCACGCCTATAACGTTCTCTCTCTCTCTCTCTCTCTCTCTCTCTCTCTCTCTCTCTCTCTCTCTCTCTCTCTCTCTCTCTCTCTCTCTCTCTGGGCAGCTGTGCAAGAGTTAAGAGTTTGGTCAACACTGTTCTGGCTTCTTCTCATGGAGACCACCACACACGCATAGTGTGATTGGAGTCTTCTTGAGTAAACCATGGGGGCTGTAACAGGGGGCAGCTACTGGGATGCTGTTGGGCTTTTTTCTGGACTTTGGTTTATTTTCAGCCTGGAGACGTTGCTGGTCTACGGCCAAGAAGGTAAGACTTCTCACCATTTGCTTCTGCTCCATGTCTGTGCATAAGTTATTGATGCAGTAAGTGCATTTAAGATGGTTTGGCGATACATCTGTGAACTTCATTAAGTGCCAAATGCACTAACTGTTGGTCAATTTATTGAGCTTTTTCTAAAACTAAACTTAGCTGAGGACTGTTTTCCCCTTTTCACATTAATAATGTTTCATTACTAAAATGTAATATAAGTACCTGTATCCTGCACTCATACACTGAGTTTTTATATATTCAAATTTTAACAAGTGCCAAACACATTAGTAACAGCTGGTCAACTTTATTGAGCTCATAATGAGACTGTAATGGTTATAATAATGGTTAATTACTAAACAGTGATATATACTTATCCATATCCTGCACTATTACAGATGCCATGGCAAATCTACATGTTACATGGCAAAACTAAAATATGATATAAGATTAAATCACAACACATAAAATGTTTTGCAATATTTGATTTATTAGAAAATTGATACCTTGGAAACAACAGTCACATTTAATTCAAAATACATTCAAAATGTGTCCACTGTTACACATTTGGCACTGTACTAAATGCACTTAACTGTACTAAATGACCCTTTTTTTTGTTTAGAATCATGCGGTGGTGTGTGTGTTAAGTACAAACGTCATGCACGGTATGCTCTAAACATATTGCGACCTTGAGCTCTGGAAACGTGCTATATAAATAAAAATTATTATTATTATTATTATTATTATTATTATTATTATTATTATTATTATTATTATTATGACATCATTTCTCACAGGCTGATAAAATACTGGCATATTGCCCTCATCTGTGCCAAACACAACCAAAGGCTTCTTTGGAGCAATGTTCTAATGTGATTTAACAAATAACACATTTTAATGTCTTAACAAAAACATTTATTACGCTGCGCAATAGAGGACCATGTACTTTTTCCACATATCGCTTATAAAGTATGTAGTTAAATGAGAAATAGATGACGAAAACTTAAATCAAGCAGTCGTCTCAGAAATATGCTGTCAGGATGGACTGTTGTAGCTATTGGAGCTCATCTCTGTTTATTCTTATACAAACACACACACACACACACACACATACGTACTGCAGTTTGTCAGGATTTCTCAATACAGATTTCTCCCACTTGGACGTGAATCACTGTGGCCACAGACTGAGGAGACACCACAGGATATAAAACACTCCAGATTCCAGCAGCATCACAGGGCAAGCTGACTGATACTGGGGTCATTACTGTATATGAATCATTTGTTTTAA
>JBBPDH010216802.1:0-13272 GCA_037974565.1 Clupeocharax schoutedeni
TGGGTTAAATGCAGAGGTTGAATTTCGTGCTGTTCACACTGTGTGCAGTGGTGTGTTCACATATGACAAATGGTCACCTTCACTTCATCCTCACTGTCCCCGACAGGCTCCCTCTCAGCCTCTATCATCTGGGAGCCCTTGGGCTCAGGGGTCTCCCTGAGAGCCCCTGTCACTGTTGGGGCCATTCATCTGACCTCATCCTCCATGACCCCTCAGGGACTACGCATTGGGGTACCGTGCCGGTACTCCCCAACCAGGCCAACCTAAGGGGAATGATGGACTGGGCCAAGGGCTGATGCTAGCCCCCCTACATTCATCCCCCACCTCCACGGTCATCACTTGCCAATCGGCCAGGCAAGGCCACAGATGACGGCTGTGGATAGTCTTTAGTGGGCCCTCTTAACGTTCTGGCCAGATCTGGAACACCGGGGTCGCAAAATCCCACTGCTTCACCACCACGCACAGGCTGGGCTGACAATACGGAGCCACTGGTAGCCTAGTGGTTAGGGCATTCGCCCTGTGACCAGAAAGTCTGGGTTCGATTCCCAAGACCGCTAGGCACCACTGAGGTACCCTGAGCAAGGTACCAACCTCGCGCACTGCTCCCCGGGCACTGTGTTCGCAGCTGCCCCCTGCTTCGCTTGGTTAAATGCAGAGGTTGAATTTCATGTTGTTCACTTTCACTTCACTTTCACCTTACCCCCAGCCCGCCGACGGAAGTTCCTCTCCTGCGGTGCCAACACCCAGTCCCATTGGTCAGAGTCCTGGTAACGCCTGTCCCCCTCACGATGCTGCTGTTGGCCCTGTTCCACTGCCTGCTGGGCTCGCCACAAGGGTTAGCAGTGCTGTTGGACCCAACCTGCCTCCAACTCCATCCTGGTCTACTGGCAGACTGGGCTGTTGTCCAAAGAGCACCCAGAACAGGGACAGGCCAGTGCTGCTATGGTGGTACAATTGTGGGCCTAGAGCAACTCAGGTAAATGCTTCTTCCAGTTATTTTGCTCGACCATTGGCAACTCATTCAGCAGCCGCAGCACGGCCTGGTTCCATCGCTCGCACACCCCATTTCCCTGGGGGTGGTACAGGGTTGTTCGAACCTTCGTGCATCTTTATGTTTCACACAGTTCCCGCAGCACTTGGGACTCGAAGGCTGGGCCCTGGTCCACTCCAAACACCTATACCTCCGCATGATCTCTTCCCAGATCACCCGGGCTGCAGTCTCTGCAGTCTGGTCTCTGGTGGACTCTGCGAATGCAAAACTCAAAAACAGGTCAATAGCAGTCAGCAAGTATGGGTACGGTTCCCCGTGGTGACCCAGGGACAGAAGTCATCCACCAACACTTCCCAAAAGTACGAAATATAAACAACCCACTGCTCCACATCCTGACGCAGACCCGGGCAGCAGGTTTCCTCTCTCAGGTCCCCCAGTATCCATCAGGGCCCTGTGATACTGTTCCCATATTTGCCTTTTCAGGGTGTTAGGCACTACGACTTGCCACTGTTCTTCACTGCCCAGCCACTCCCAGTGCTGAAGCACCCCTTGCCAAACTCGTAGATCCTCCCGTTTGCCCTACAGTCACCTATCTGCCTCGCTCTTCCAGCGATGGTTGGGCTTCCCCGGTCTTGGCCCTGGCATGCTGCCCACCCCTCTTCAGACCCAACTGGACCTACCTGCAAGCCCATATCCAAAATACATGGGACCGACCTCCCGGTGACGGACACCTCAAGAACAGGGCTCTCTCCCACCAAGGCCTCAAGCAGCACGTCTGTTTCTGGCCATGGCTTCGCTTCGCCGACACGGGCACTCCTGCATTATGTGGCCAGTTTCCCCACATTGCATGCCAATTGGCCATCCTTTCTCATCCCATTGCGGACCACCCAGTCTTGCTGATCTCTGATCTCAGCGCCGCAACTACAAAGGGGACAGGACCTCTGGGGGTGCGTTTTTGTCACGGGGCATGTATAACTTGGCCATCAGCCTCTTACGCAGTTCCTGAATCTGCTCACTGATTTCTAGCTGTATGTCTGCTCTAAGAGCTTGTCTCAGCATTTCAGGGTCCACTGGGCTTGTGGACATAGGTTCTGGAGCTTTTGCAGGACCAGGGGTCATTAGATGTCACGCCTCCACCCCCTCAGGCTCACGGAAACCGCTATATTCACCCTCCACCTCTCTAGCCTCTTTGCAGGCTTCCTTGAAGGTCAACCTCTCCGTCTGCCGGATAAGCTGCAGCAGCTCTTTCTTCACAGGGCCACTCTGCATGCTGGCTACCAGGTTATGGAGGGTGACATCATCTTATTTATCATCTTCCCCCTTTCGTACAGGTTCCATCTTCTGCCATCTGTAATGACATTCACAGAGATAGAAGATGAATGACCCCACTCACTCCCGGGGCTGCTGTTGACATGTAAAAAATTCAGATCTCAGCCTAGCCAACCCAGTAGAGGCCCTACGTAACCAAAATAAAATTGAAAAATAATAAACAAAAAGAAAATCCACAAACCCACATACACTCTTCGGGTAGTGCCTAGCTATGCCTAGCTTTCCAATACATCCTCTCTCAGTCCCAAGGCATACCCGGTTTGCCCCCATGCCAGCCCGAGCGGGCTCAGGGTTAGTTGAGATGCCGCCCCTCTCCACCCGGCGTCTGTGTCTCCAATCATCTTCTGGTTCCTTGCTGCCCCCCGAGCTGCCTCTGATGTGGCCTTGCACTCCGCGGACCCTGCCGAACACAGAACACACCAACTCAGACCCACAATCCTCTTCCCAGCCACAGGCTTAGTTTACACGCACTCTCAATGCTTTCCTGTAGGGTGCGCTGGGGTCTGAGGGGTCTCGATTCGCGCCTCCGGGCCACAGCTACAGATCATCCGTGCCAGTCTCCCTTCCTCCACTTTCTGTGCTGCCCGAGAGACAAGTGGGGTTCTAGCTTCCAAAGGGTCACCAGAGGTGAGGGAGTGTGGCAGAGGGGCAGATGGTTCATCACTGCATGAAGAAAAAGATGGGATAATATATATTATAATGTAAAATTCCTAAATCAAAATATTTTTTTTGATGTAGTCAACAAGGAGTCCCATGGAAAAGGCTGTTTAGTTTGCACAGAAATCCCAAAATTTAATTGTTTTCAGTGTTCAGAGGGCAAAGAGGTCCCTACTAGCAACTTGAATTGTTAAGGGCTTGCAATTAGAGAGGTCAGTGAGAATCATCCGCTTAGCTATCTAGATGGATATTGTTGTATGTTTGTGCATGATAAAGGAAACAAGCTAATTTTCTGACTATGTTTGTGCCTGCTAATTGCCAGCAAGATTGTATGTAGTAATGCCTGCTAAATTAATAAGTAGCTTTAGTTTTTGAAGATAGCAGAAGGCTATCTGTGCCATTTTGTGTTTACTCTGACTTCAGAAGAAGTGACATTACTAGGTACAGGAGCCAGTAAGCCAAGAAGGCCTCCCTGTCCCCTTAGGCCTCCAGGCGCCTTACAATTATTACACTCTCTAACTAGGCACCCTATGACAGTGAAAGTGACAATCTGGTCATATGTGAACACACCACAGCACACACTGTGAACAGCACGGAATGCATCCTCTGCATTTAACCCATTCACCAAGTGAAACAGGGGGCAGCTACGAACACAGTGCCCGGGGAGCAGTGTGTGGGGATGGTACCTTGCTCAGGGTACCTCAGAGGTGCCTAGCGGTCTTGAGGATTGAATCCACGACTTCCTGATCACAGGGCAAATGCCTTAACCACTAGGCCACCAGCTGCACTGTTTACCTTATACAGCCCCCTAGCGGTCAGATAAGGGATCAAGAAATAATTAAGTGGAGTGAAGACTCCCACTTGTATCTTTAAGCAACTGAAGTTGCTTCAATTTAACTTTAAGCAAATAGAATTTAAGCAAGTTAAGTAATCTTGTATTTTGCATAGAAAAAGCATTGTACTTTGAATCTTCTTTTGTTGTTTTAATACGTTTTTTACACATTGCTTCTTCCTTCAAGTTTAATTAAATCATCCCTCAATCATTTTAATCAATAAGTGAAATCTTTAAAATAATTGAATTGACTAACGAGGTTAAATCCCAAGTTAATTTAACAAAATGTAATTAATCAACAGATAGATTTATTGATTGATTAAGTATTTGAATATTGAATGAATGAATTTATTATTCAAATAATCAATTAATTGATTAACAATCAATTTTTTTAACTTAATCAAATCAGCGCTATCATTGTGCTCCCCCACATAGGAGTCACCGATCACTCTTCACTCTTTGGTAACTCTTTATGACTCTGCTTGCACAAGTCTTTGCTCCTGCAAATCTTTCAAACTTGAAGGGTTCCCCAATGATCTGATGTCTCAGGTATTGACAGCTGTGCTACACCTGTTGGTAAACCAGCAAAGGGTTGGTCAGTGTCCAGAGTTGTCATTACAAATTTTGAGTAGACTGCTGTCTCTCAAACAATTGGGTGACACCTGGGGACACAATGCCAACTTTGGTTTCAACCAACACCCCTACCAAGCCAAGGGCTGGGCGGTGTCCAGATCAGTCATTACAAGTTTGTAACTTATAACGTGTAACTTGTAAGTTCTCAAACAGTTGGGTGATTCCTGTGTTCTGGTCCGGGGAACCCCTCTCCTCTCCGAGGAGCTCCAGTTGATAGTGTGGAGAAAACGCCAGACCTGCCTCTTCAACGGCGTCTTCTTGATGCACTGAGCCAATCAGGGGCTGCAGCGACAGCTCCGGTTTCCCTGCCAGTCTGTGTGTGTGTGGTGTGGTCATCGCGTTGTTAGTGGGAGGAGGAGCTGTAGACACGCCACGTTTTCTTCACCTCCGCCTCTTCTCCACCTCCGTCTGGGGGGGGGGGGGGCGGTCTCCAGGAGCGCTTCGAGATCCGAGCCCCACAGGAGATTTTCCCATGGGAGCTCTCATGGCGGTCGGCTGCTCCGGAAGGCTCCGGTGTCATTGTCGGAGCCTTCCACGCCCCAACCCCTTGCCCAGGCAGTGGCTTGATCATGCTAGGGACCAATCTCCACCTCGATGGGATCCTTGTCAGAGTAGTCGGACGCCCATTCTCGCATGACAGTGTTCCAAGCACGGACCCCTTCACATGGGAGGGGAGGCTGCGGCAGCTCCGCATCCTCTCCCTTTTCGCTTCTTCTACCCTCGACCGGTAGGCTTAGGAGTAAGGCCACCAAGTCCAAGGACTCCCACTTGTCCTCCAACTTGTCTTCTTCCTCCAGGTAGGCGGTTCTTTGTCTTTGGTTTTGATGGTCGGTCATTCTGTCAGAATCAGGGGGAAGGATAAACCCCAACGATCCTGAACTGCCTCAGGGAAAGGAGCAGGCTGGAGTCCTGAAATCCATGATAAGGTTTTTTATTCAGTGACACACAGGTACAAAACAGAAGCAGGGAAAATGAAGACAATGCCCGACAAACTACAGAGGTAAAAGCAGAACTTAAATACACAGACAGGACTGGGGAAAACGCGAGACACCTGGGGAGCACAAACAGGGTACTGGTAAGGGTGAACACAAGTGACCAGCAATACAAAAGTACTACAAAGGGACTACAAAACACAAGACACGTGACACAGACAAAAACCAGAACGCATATCAATATAAGAGTCCTCCGGGATGTCAAACTGAAAATAAACACAAAGAAACAAAAAACAGACATCTCACATGCCCTTCAGCTGTGACAGCATCACTAAATGTGACAAATTATAAAGTAACTTACACTTAAGATGAGGAGGATTAAGATTCCCATGACGAGAGAGAACTCTGCTGTAGGATTTGGAGGCTACAGCAACCCTCTGAGAGCAGCAAGACAAAGCCATGTGAGGGGACCTCGAGCCCAGGAAAAGTTTAAACACAAGAACTGCCGCAATAAGGTTCTAAGGAGAACTTCTTGAGACACACCCTTCTCCAAGGTCCAAAAATACACACTGCAGTTCTCCTAAGATTCACCACCATACCACTAATGCCACGGAGCACAGTACCAACCCACAGAGGGAGACGGGATGTCTCTCTACTCTACTCTCCAGCTGCTGAAGGTCTTTCTCACTCAAACTCCACACAGAGGTCCAAAAGACTTCAAGAGGGGAAGCAAGAAGATGCAGCACCCACACATTGGCATCACTCCTTCAAACCCAAGAGAGAGCAAGCTGGAGGCTGTAGGTTGACAACTGATCACTGAGTAATCATATTTCTGTTTCTGTGTTGTTCGTCTTTCCTATCTGTTATTCTTTCTCTCCTTCTCCATAACATACCTTAGATGAACCTCATTTACCTCTCCATAGCTCTAAATATATCCTAGGATCTTCATCCCTGTTTCTTTTAGGTCTTAGCTTCATTTATTATTTTTGACAAGGTCCAGAAGTGGCTCACCTGGGCCCAGAAAATGATAGAAGAGGAGTCATTTAAGATATATTTGCATTTGCATTACTTTCATCAGGTATAGCAGGTCAATGATGCAACACAATCTACCCAAATCTATTTCTTCACAGGCCTGCCCTATCTCACTCTCTCACCTTTCCCAAGATGGCGGCGAGCTAGGACACAGCAGCCACTCCGGGTCCAACAGTTTTCGTGCTATTGTGTGTTTTTTCACACTGAAACGCAAACATGTGTATCCAAACAGCTGATACGCATCTTTATGACCACCAGACCCTGCTCCATATAAGAGATAAGTGTGTGACTAGCTGCTGCTGCTACTCAGAGATCTCGACTTGCCACACGAACCTCAGACCATGGTGCTACCTGATGCTGGTGGCCAAGGAAGAAGGCACCAAAAGCGGTGTGCAAGAAAGCGGAAGCGGGGCAAGCAAGGAGGAGTCCACGCCAGGCCAAAGGCTAATGCTAGCCGGCCGGCAATACCATCCATTTTCCTTGGTAGTGTTCGCTCCCTGGACAATAAACTGGACCACATCTGACTCCAGCAAAACACCCAATGTGAGTTCAGAGACTGTTTACCTTACATTTTTACCAAGACATGGCTCAACAACGGCATACCGGAGACAGCTACGGCTATTAGCAACATGATTTGTTCCGAAGCGACTGTGATGCTACTCTTAGCAATAAAGCAAGGGGAGGAGGGCTTTGTGTTTACATCAACATGGACTGGTGCGTGAATGCTGTGCTAATCTCAAGTAACTGCTCACCGCTGCCCATTATTATGAAGTGCTTCGAGAGGCTCATCATGAGGCACATCAAGACACAACTGCCTCCCTCACTGGACCCCCTGCAGTTCACATACTGTCCCAACCGCTCCACAGATGATGCCATCAACTCCACCCTTCACCTGGCTCTCACAAACCTAAACAAAAAGGACACTTTATGTTAGAATGCTGTTCATAGACTTCAGTTCAGCATTTAACACCAACATTCTTCAGCATCTGATTGGGGAGCTTAGACTGCTGGGCCTAAACACCTCCCTCTGCAACTGGGTCCTGGACTTCCTGACAGGGAAACCCCAGT
Source organism: Clupeocharax schoutedeni (assembly GCA_037974565.1). Classification (NCBI taxonomy): domain Eukaryota; kingdom Metazoa; phylum Chordata; class Actinopteri; order Characiformes; family Alestidae; genus Clupeocharax; species Clupeocharax schoutedeni. The sequence continues at coordinate 7,475 of JBBPDH010216802.1, forward strand.
CAGTCAGGATTGGGAGCAACATCTCCAGCACCACCATGCTGAATACAGGGGCCCCCCAGTGCTGTGTGCTCAGCCCTCTAGTGTTCACGCTGCTGACCCACGTGTGTGTAGCAATGCACAGCTCAAACCACATCAAGTTCGCTGATGACACAACTGTGGTTGGTTTGATCAGCGGGAACGTACAGAAAGGAGGTGTAATGGTGAACAGACAGGTGCTGAGCCAACAAACTGTCCCTGAAAGTGGAGAAAACAAAGGAGATGGTTGTTGACTTCAGAAGGGCACAACATTGACAGCTCCTCAGTGGAGATCGTGGAGAGCACCAAGGTCCTTGGTGTTCACATCACGTAGAACCTCACGTGGACCCTCACCACCAGCTCCGTCACCAAGAAGGCGCAGCAGCATCTCTACTTCCTGCAGAGAGCGCACCTCCAACCCCCATTCTTCACAATGTTCTGCATCACAGCCTGGTACCGAAACTGCAATGTTTTGGACCGGAAGACCCTACAGCTGAGAACAGCTGAGAAGATCATTGGAGTCTCTCTTCCCTCTGTCACAGACATTTACTCACTACTAGAATGGGGAACAATTTCCCTCAGGCCATCAGATTCCTCAACCAGAACTGAAAACCACACACACACACACACAAACCACAAAACACAACCCCCCTCCCCTCCCTCAACCCTACCCCCTTGGAAAACTCAGACTTTAATAACCAGTTAAAATCACAAATTCTGTAAGACACATGACACTTTCTCTCTGTTTTTTATGCTGCTACAAACGACAGTCATATTTATTGCCATTTTAAATTGCCATTTTTAAATTGCACATATTTATTTATTGATATCTTACATTCTCCTGCACAATTGCACTCTTGCACATATCTGCTGTTAAAATACAGTACTGGTCAAATACTGTATTTATCCTCAGTGTAGACATTGTCTTTTGCATTACACATTGTCTTGTCCTGTCTCATTTAGGGGTATTGTTGCTCTTGTTCTATCCTGTTTTGCAATTGTGTTCTGTTCTGTTCTGCTCTTGTGTTGCACCATGGTCCTGGAAGAATGTACTGTGTATATGGTAGAAATTACAATAAAATCTACTTGACTTTAACAGGCAACTCTAGACCACCTTTCCAATAAACTAAGTGGGGGAGTCACAACTCAAGCCCCATATATTCTCTTCCTCCTGCTACTATGTGTTTCTCTTAGCCTTATGGCATATTCAAAACTTCCATGCTTGTCATATATCTGCCACACACCATGTTGTCAAAATGCAGAGGTACTCTATTTCCATGTCCTGTGCGTGTGATCCTTTCTTTAGATTGCAAATCTTGATGGTGTCAAAGTGGTCTCCCTCACACACAGACTAAATCCTTCCGAAAAGAAGGGGAAGGGATCCATTTCTGTGTTGCATTACAATTCTTACATGCTTTCAAAATTACTTGAATTTGTAATCTACCCTGTGTGCTAACTCTCTCTATTTAATTTGAAAATCACACTGGTATCAACCAGATACGAAGAATGCATAGCTCTCCTTCAAGTTTCTTTCTTCCTTTATGATAAAATAAATTAGTCATGGGGGCTGATGGGAAGGAAACAGCAGCAGGCATCATGCTTTTCCAGAAAAGCCTTCTTTATTTAGAAATTAAAAATCAAATTCTCGACACAAACACAAATGAAGAATTAGAAGTGTCTCCCTTCTCTGGAGGACCTTCACTTTGCATCACTTCTACATCACACACACTACTCCTCGGGTTCTCCGTTCTCTCAGATGCTCCCAGATAGCACACACACACAGTTTGAGAACCTCTCGGTCCTCCTTGAAACTGCCACTGGGAAGGAAGCCCCACTCCGTGTGAGACCGCGGCTCGCTGTGTCACTCCTGCACAGGGACAGAGAGAGAAATAGGAAAGTGGGAAATACAGATAGTTCAGTGTATGTGCCACTCATGCTCTTTGGCTCTTTGGTATTCCTCTCCTCATGCTCTGTCTAAGACACAACCAGGTTAGGTTCATCAGCTGAACCTCAGTCCTCGCTGGAGCAAGACAATCTCTCTGTTTAGAGTTCACAATCACACCACAGTCCCATTCAGTTCTCACAGAACCCCCTTTACCAACACAGCAGAGAAATATGATTTCACAGAGGCTGACGTACAGCACTGCAGACAAGTATGGATTCAAAGGTGCACTTGCACCAGCACATAGAAGGAGAATTGTCTTTGTTGGCCTCCAACCCCTCCAAACAGGATACCTGGTTCAGAGATTCGTTTCTGGATATATTCACACAACACTTAACTCTTCTTCTTTAAACCTTTATTAGCCAAGCGCTTGGGAGAACAGTCCTTTGCCCAAAAATCCAGGCGGTCTCCAGATCTTACATTATATACACAGTCAGAGAGACACAAGCTTATCATGAAATTTTCAGAACCTGTTTCAATGCATATATTTTTCTACAATTCCCCCTTTTGATCTCTGTCTCTTCAGAGATCACACATTGCCAGGATACCCTCCAGGTCGTACCCCATATCCTCATTAGCCAACAAGGGCATGATTATATTTTTCCGAGCCTGGGGACCCTCCACAGTATGGGTGATCAGCCGAACAGCCAGAGATCTAATGCATAGAATACAGCAACATTCTCTTAATGTGATTCCCCTGTATTTATTAATGCAATATTCACCGGCACCCCGGTTAGTAGAAACAAACACAGTATAATCAATAAGTACATTCTGCCCATATCTGCAAACATGTGCGCTAGTCCTGCAAGAAAAATATTAATCATAAACTTTATACAAACATACACGGTGTCTCTGGAGAAAAAAGATTAATCATGAATTTCCTTATAGCTGGTTGTGTCTCCTCGCCTCCTCTTCTTTCTTCTTTCTTCGGTCTGGTGGAGTAGACTGTCCCCAGACCACACAAACCCGGGGATTATTGTGCCCCTTTTTTGGGTCTGCGCTTCCTCCTCTCCGTCCTCGTTCAGCGCCTTGCTTTGACCTACCGCTCTCTTCAGCGTTGGTCGTGGACTGTATCTGGAACACACCCCACACTGACGCACATGGTCCTTCACCATGTCTGTTAAGTATGGGTGCCACCACATGCTCAAATTTCTTTCCAACTGCATGCCCATGTGCCTGTTCAAACAATTCTGGTTTCAACCCAGGAGGGAGCACTGGTCTCCCATCCTGTCCCCTCCATAGATCCCCATACACGCTGGCTCCTCTTTCTTTCCACACTGTCTTTTCCTCCGGACTTGCCGTTTCCTGCTCTTACCGAATGCTTACCCTACTTTCACCCATTTCCCCCTGTTCCTCCATCATTACGACCTGACACATTGCTCCCTCATAACCTGCTGCTCGCTTGGCCTCCCTGTCTGCAGCTGCATTACCCTGTGCGATGTTAGACCCAGAGGCATTGTGACTTCGGCATTTAATTATTGCCACTGTGTGTGGGAGTTGTAAGGCCACATCTAATTCTCACAGTTCTGACTCATGTTTAATAGCTTGGTTTCCTGGTGTCAGGAAACCTGCCATTTTTCATTGTCCTAACTCCACCTGAGCGGCTCCTGCTGCATATGCTGAATCTGTGTAAATGGTCACCGCCTTCCCTTCTCCTACTTTTAATGCTTCAATTAGTGCCCTTACTTCTGCCCTTTGTGCAGACTGTTTGCCCCATATGCAACCTGCGCTTACCATTCTCCACCCGTTTGCATCGGGCATCACCACCGCATATCCTGCCTGCAGTTCCCCATTTCATTTCTGTGACAGCACCCGTCTGTAAAATACACTTCTCCATGGTCGAGTGGTTCTGATTGCAAATCTGGTCTCGCTTTTTCTTCTGCTTCAATTTTCCGCACACATTCATGGGGTTCGCCCAACCCCATGTGTTCTGCCATGTTAATGCCCTCATGTTTAAATGTCAAATTTGGAGTTTCCAAAATTTTGGACAGCCGTTGTCGCAACGGCATCATTGTGAACGCCTGTGAGTTTACGTATGTTACAACACTGTGGGTGGTTAGTACCACCAGTGGGTGGCTTTGTGCTATATGTGCTGATCTTGTGATTGCTTTTGCTACACCTGCTGCGTGTCGTGTCCATGTATGATGGCGTTTTCCATGTTGTCCAGTGGTATACTCAGGTACATTAACACGACTCTATTTCCCCCTTTTTATGAAACAGAACTGCATTAACCACCTTATCTGTTTCAGAAACATCCAAGAAAAAGGGAGCCGTGTAATCTGGCGCAGCCAAATTCGCTGCTCGTGCCAGCCTCTGCTTAATGTCAATAAATGCTTGTTCTGCTTCGACCGTCCAGGCCAGCCAGCCAGATAGATGACCATTACGCATGCCGCACGACGTGACCAACACATGCAAAGGTTTAGTTTGACCACTAAATTTTGGAACGTAGTTCCTACTGTAGCCGATAAGGCCCAAAAATGATAACATGTCCTTAACAGTGACTGGTTTCGGATGGGATAAAATGTCCGTGCGCTGTTTTCCCAACAAGCCTGTTGTTTAAACCCATGTCGTGCCAGCGTACACAGCACTGCCATAGTGGCCATAAACCACTGGTCTGCTGTGGGTGCAGCGAGCAATAAGTCATCAACGTACTGGATTAAAGTACACCCGTCCGGCAGCGCACAGTTTTGTAACACATTTTTAAGAATCTGATTAAAAATGCCTGGAGACAGGGCGAACACTTGTGGCAGGCGTGTATAACGCCATTGTTGACCCCTATAAGTAAATGAAAAGTGGTAAACAGAAAAACGCATTCACTAGATCAATACACGTGAACCAGTTTTGTGCTGGGGAGAGGCTCGTCAGAGCTGTGTATAGATTAGGAATGGGCACAGTATTTGTCAAAACCAAATTATTAATCGCGAGCAAGTCATGTGCCATGCGGTATTTCCCCATGCCGTGTATCTCAACAGGTAATATAGGTGTGTTCCATGCCGACTCGGATGGCTCTAACACACCTGCTTGTACTAATCCTGTAATTGTGTCAGCTATGACTGCCTCAGCCTCGGGTTTATTACGGTATTGTTGACGCCAAATTGGGGTCCATGACTTAAGGTCAAACGACACTGGCTCATAATTAATCAGTCCCACATCATTTGGCCCCCCTGCCCACAAAGTGTCGGGCAGTAAGGTCAAACCTGTAGTTGCATCCGGGTGGTCCATTTTTTCTCTACTGTGAACATGGGATAACTCTACTTTTTCCAGCAGAACCTCATCCAAACCGTTCCACTCAATTCTGTATGTTTTAATTCACGCCTGTTAATTCAGTCCAATTCCAATCATTTGCGCGCACTGCAGCCTGTACCATAGGTCCAAGATCTTTGCTTGGTGACCTGCGTGGAGGGTGAGAGAAATATGTGGTATGGATTCGTCCTGCATACGGTACCAACACATCTGCTGTTTAGTTAAATTGACCCCTACGGCTACTCCTTGTGGGCCGACGTTGCTTTCAACAGTCCACTGTTTGCCTGCCAAATCATATTTAAACATTTCTGAGTAACACTCATCAGCCGACCGGTCATAAAACAAAGTAACATGTAACGGGTCTATCATGGGTGCGTATGCATCTAGGGACATGATCCATGGTTTCCACCTCAGGTACTCACCCCAAAACCCGTTGTCACTCACAACCTGGCCCCAATATACATCAGCTGTAATCTCGGCCAGATCTGGGAGCAACCAGTGGCCTCTGCCTCCTACCCCCTTGTGATGGCCGACTCTACAGCCACACAGGGAAGTATAAACTACCCTCACAAATGGCCTAGCACATGTTAATTTAAGT
>JBBPDH010216828.1:0-13269 GCA_037974565.1 Clupeocharax schoutedeni
TTTTTTTCTGTTTTTGTTTGTGTGTGTGTGTGTGTGTGTGTGTGTGTGTGTGTGTGTGTGTGTGTGTGTGTGTGTGTGTGTGTGAATTCTCAGGAGATATCGTCATGTATCAAGGTGGCGGGTTCTGATGGGTTCCATCTATAACACCCCTATACATAAAAACGTGGTGATCGCAGAGGTAAAGACAGTCGTCTACCATAGCAGTTATCTGCCCTTCGTCGACGCCAACATTGACGACAACAGTCGCGACATCGCAGTCCTGGCACTAACCAAACCACTGCAGTTTACTGGTGAGTTTTTTGTATCTATATATTTTGTATATTTTTTATATGCAAATGTATATACATTCATCTCTGAAACCTCACGCAAATGCAGAAACTGCAGATATCGTCCGCATTTTTGCTTTTGTGACATTTGGGCCTCGCCCGCCACGCCCCCTTGTCCTCATGCTGGTTGTTTATGTTTGGGCACGGTGCTAAGCAACCCAGAATGAGGATTTTTTTCATCCATTTGAGTATTAAATTATTAAGAAAAATATAATTTACTAATTTTGTAACATTGCTATTTACATTCTAGCACTGCAGGAGAGAGCAGTTCAGTGTAAACTGTACAGTACGGATACAGGTTTATAGTCACATTTACCTTTACATCTTTCAAAAGAAAGTATTAATCCGAGTTCAAAATAAAATGTGAGTGTTTTGGGAGCATATCTGGGGGCATATTAAGGGTTTACACTCTAAAATAGGCTTTTTAAGGCATTTTTTACAAAACTATACGCGGGTGCTCTTGGAACGTAACCCCACAATAAGTGGGGATTACTGTACATGTAATAACCATGTAAATAAAAATATATACATATACACCACATATATACCATGTATATACTATATAATGGTTTAAAACCAAATGCAAACATACTTTGCATTTTTCCTATTTTATCATTTTAGTGCAGGATGCAGAATGCAAATCAAGTCAGAATTATGTAATTAAATACTCAGGTAATCTGATTTGAAAATGGTAGGAAATGGTATTAATCTATTTTTGATGTAGAATTGCTAAGTAACTTAAGGTTGCAGGCGAAAGTGTATCCACAGTGTACAAATGACACTGCAGGAAAAAGACTGAAGGACATTTCAAGTTTTTGCCATCCTAATTAGGGAAGTTCCTCCTGAGTGTAGCCTTTCAGTCACGGCCCTGAAGTAAACGCAGCCCTGCTGTAGAACCTCCTTCCAGGATCAGGTTGCCACACAGAACAAAGCTCCTCTTTTTCCAGCCCAAACAAAAGACAAAGCTATCAGAACTCTCTGGAAAGAGGAATTCTCTGTAACTGTTGTGTCACATCGTTCCTCATTTCAGCCAAATAAAAAAAAAAAAACACAACAGCAGTCCAACACTGCAGCCAAGAAAATGTGCCTTACACTTGCTTTAAACTATCATACTTATAAAATGTACAGTGGTTTGAAGGTATGAATGGGTATGAATTTTTCTGTACCAATACCTGGTCATTTAAAAAAATGAAAGATATTTATAGTAAATATATTCTTTTGTGTATTTGAACAACATCTTCATACATTTAAATGTAAAATATTAAGTGTAGGATATTAAGGTAATGCCATATTGCCACCCAGCATGTCAAAATTAACAATTAACTAACACTAGAAATAAAGCGACTCAAAACATAGTTCGTTTTTTCTGTTTCCTGACAAATGATTTTCAATTTTAATGGTGCTGTAAGTATCGGAATCAGAACCAGAATCAGAAATGTTTGTTCCAGAAGGAAATTGATTATGTAACGACTGAACTGACACACACAGACAAGAACAAAATAGAATATAAAGTCCAATAAATCCAAAAACCCAGTATTAAACATTCTACAGTTACGCAGATTCAGTCTAACGCAGATTTCTGAGAACTAAACTGTATTACCGTCACCAGTCCAGCGGTGGCAGTAATACACTGAAAAGTTGTCAACCGCCATAAAAAGAAGAAGAAGAAGAAGAAGAAGAAGCTGCAGCATGTAGCATGACTGCTCCCTGTCTTGTCCTCGGTTTATTTAGTATTAGTAAGCTGTGCTCTGTCTAAACATGTGGGTAGAGAGTCATTTCAACCTTTCTTTTGTGTACGAGTGTTTCGACTTTTTTTAAGCAATAAAGTTTTCTGATTCTGATTAATTATTTAACTTTACATTTTCTTTAAGGGTAATGAGTTTTAAATGAAATGAAAGTGTCCTGGGAGCAGAATTGGAGACATATTTAGGGTTTACACTACAAAAAAACCCCAATTCATTTAAAAACTGCCTGTTCTGAGAATATTTTAGTTATTTGGAGTTGGTATAACAGCACAAGTCAAAGCTCTTGTTCAGATCATGTGCTAATAGAGTTATATTTGCAGTCTGAAACAAAATGGCTTATATTTCATGAGTGATAGAGTATTTAAAAACAGAAAATTGGCACATGGAAATAGTGGGGTGTCATTTCAGCACCAGAAAGTGATGGATAAGTGGCAGCATGTCGTACAGTGTTAGAAGCGACATAAACAGTTTGATTTGCCTGTTTGTTCCTCTATATAAGAGACTATGCTTCACTATTCAGGCATCTGGATGATTTGAGAGTGAAACACACCTAATTGCTCCTTCCGTCTCTGTAGTGAGTAGTAAGTTCTAAGCCCCGCCTCCCCAGTACTAAGCCCTGCCTCCTCACAGCCGTGTAGTTATTTGTCTACAGTAACTGAGCTGTGCGTTTTCTTCGAAAGTCACCTTTTAAGTAACCCAACAACAAAGTCTTGCATGTGAGAGCAGAAACTGTATCACATGACACACCAGAACTGATCGGCCGCTGCTCACAGGAGCCACATCAATAAGAGCCTTTATCAGTCATCTTAGTTTATCACGGTATCTTTCTGAAGCCGCTTCTCTCATGCACACAACAAGGACTGCAGTGTCTGCATGTATTTCCTCCAGGCTTGCTCCGCACCACCTGATTCCACTAATGAGCTGAGCGGAGCAAAGGAGGAACCCTAATTAGTGGATGCAGGTGTTTGTGCTGCCTGGCCCTTATAAAACATTTATACAACAAACTTACAACAGGCTTTCTTAAGGTTAACAGAGTGTTTATCAGACAAGATAACACACACACACACACACACACGCACACACACACACACACACACACACACACACACACACACATACACATACATACATATATATATGTGTGTGTGTGTGTGTGTGTGTATATATTAGTAACAGCGTTAATGTGCTGCGTTAATGTGAGCCTCTTATTGCACGATAAAAAAATATCGCCGTTAATCTATTCACAAAGTTGGGTTGGCAAGCTATGATGACTTTCACCTTGATATTTTAGTGCGGATTTAAGCTCTCTCTCTCTCTGTCTCGTTCGTGACTTTTCCGGACTGCGCCCGTTTTAAACCTATCTCGCTCTCTCTGTTTCTCCCTCTCTCTCTTTCGCGTTCGTGACTTTTCCAGAGCGTGCGGATCGTCTCTCTCTCTCTCTCTCTCTCTTTGTCTCTGTATCTCTCTCTCTCTCTCTCTCTCTGTCTCTGTATCTCTCTCTCTCTCTCTCGTTCTCTCTTACTCTCTCTGTCTCTCTCGTTCTTAACTTTTCCGTATTTAAACCTTGGGTTTATATTTACATTTTCTTTAAGGGCAATGTATTAAACTGTGTCCAAAATTTAATTCAAGTGATCTGGGAGAATATTTGGAGGCATATTCATGGTTTACACTATAAAAATAGGCATTGGGGAAAAAAAATTTTTTTTGGGGGGGGGGCTTTCAGACCTTCAGCAGAATTCAAATGAGCTATTTTACAATTAGATTAATCTAGATTAATTCCAAGATTACAATTAGATTAATCTAGATTTTTAAAAAAATAATCTATGCCCACCTCTAATATAAAAGTTGTATAAAATGTTTATCAAAATCTCTGAGCACTGAAGACAACCCTAGAGCCAGCTTGCACTTTTTAGGCAAATCTTATTTAGAATAAAAACAAATGTAGGTTTATCGTTTCCTCACAGCAGTGGTCTGCTTTAGCCCTACCAATACTGATTTTAAAGACCTAAACAATTACACCAGGGTAATTACATACAAACAAACCTCTTCTAATTGGCCATATAAGCTAAATATTTAACCTTGAAACAAGTAAACATCCTGATCTCTCATAATGTTGAACTCTCAAGCACATTACAAACACACACAAACAGCCCTGATGTTGTTCGAAGGAGCATCATGTTCTTGAATGTGTTTTCCCAAGGATACATATATTGTAGATATATTAAAGGAGCTTATGCTAATTATTTAAAGCCTTTTTTTTCCAGCGAGTCATAATTAATTTGTCTATCTGCTGGCAAAGCTAACATTAGAATAAATACAAACAAACAAGAAAGCAGTAATAAGTATCAGGATTTGTTCTGTTTGTGAAAGTAATTGATAATGTGTGAGCTGGTGGGGAGAACACAGATCCAGATTCCTCCTCGGTTCCTCCAGCTGCCCAATTCTATCTGTTTAATTAAGCAGAAGTAATCGTTTGTCTGAAAATGTCCTGTCTTGCTGCGGCTCAAACAGTGAATTTTTTGCTGTTATGCCTGGAATGAAGCATTTATCAAGCATTTGCTTTTATATATATATATATAATACTGGCCTGTTTTATTGTCCAGGCAATATATTGGTCAAGCACACACCCCTGTCTGGTTCTTTTCTCTAATGAATGTATTATTGGCTGTACTCTGTGTTCTAGATTACATCCAGCCGGTGTGTTTACCCACCTACGGCCAGCGGCTGGTTGATGGCCAAATAGGCACAGTGACTGGGTGGGGGAACGTGGAGTATTACGGTAAAACTGGAATAATGATGCATCATTAAACTGCATACATCATGAACCCCAACACCATTTCTAGTACCTGCTTTAACTTCTTCTTCTCTCCTGATAAGCTTCATGTCTGAACTCTATCTGCGATATAGCGTCTGACAGTAATGAGTGCCGGGTCCTTGTAAGAGAGGGAATGCTGGCCGCCTCTTCATCGCATGCTCTTTGATGATATGAGATTTCTATCCGTCTGACACATTCACTTCTGTCTTTATTTCATCTCTCCCCTGTGCTTCTCTCATTACCAGGCACCCAGGCGAACGTCCTGCAGGAGGCCCACATCCCCATCATCAGCGATGCGGTCTGTAACGCCCCTGATTACTATGACAACCAGGTGACCACCACCATGTTCTGCGCTGGCTATGAGAAAGGAGGAACCGATTCCTGCCAGGTAAACTCTCAGCGATGACGTCACAGAATCACCCAATGCAGGGATTTCTCCAGACACCAGGGGGCACCATTATCTCTTAATGGATTTCCCATATTCAATAAAAGTGGGCAAATGTATCCCTGTGATTTCATACAAATTGGTCTCAGACTTATTTAAGCAGATTCAGCATTTTATTTAACCTAAAGTCGCCATGCCGTTTTATTTTTTTTACTGGAAGTTGCTAGATTTTAATAAAGTAGTGCTAGGGCTTAATTAGTTTTACACTGGGTTATAATTAAAATCAGAATCAAAAAAACTTTACTTATCGCTGGAGGAAACTGCTGAGGTGATGGCAGCACACAGACAACAAAAAGAACAATATAAAATACAGCACAAGTGAAAATAAATATCAAAATTAACACTACTCAAAATTAAGACAATGCTCAGTACTAAATACGCTGCGCAAAATACTGTGATTAGTAGGAGAGGTGGATATTCATACTACAGATAAATAAATAAAATGTATTTTACTAGTGCTTCGGAGTTGTTCTCTACAGTTTATTACACATAATAGAGAAATATTGGTTGTGGCATAAATGACATGAGTAGTGATCTAGCTAGTTATATTACACATGATAAGACAATTGCTTATTATAACAAAGATGTTAATAATGATTTAGCACACCATAAGAATGGGCATATCTGGGTATTATATGTATCATTCAATGCTGTGGGCTGGAGCCCCGCCCAGGGTGAGTCCCTGCCTCATGCCTATTAACCCAGGGATAGGCTCCAGACACCTGTGACCCTAATAAAGATTAAGCAGTTACAGAAAATTAATGAATAAATTAATCTGTCAATAAATGACTCATGGTGGTATGGGTTTCTTCTACAGTCCAAAGACATGTTTGTCAACATGTGTGTGTGTGAGTGTGTGTTTGTGTGTGTGTGTGCGCACGTTTGTGTATGCGGCCTGCATTGGGTTGCTGCCCCAACCAGAATGAGTCCCTGTCTCACACCGTTAGACCCGGGATGCTACCCTAGTAAGATTGAGCCGTTACAGAGAACGAATAAATGAATTAATGTATTTGTTACTGTGTGTTATTGTGTGTACTCTCTGTTTTTGTGTGTACTCTGTGTTATTGTGTGCACTCTGTGTTATAGTGTGTACTCTGTGTTACTGTATGTATTCTGTTATTGTGTGTACACTCTGTTATTGTGTGTACACTGTGTTACTGTGCGTACTCTGTGTTATTGTGTGTACTCTGTGTTATTGTGTGTACTCTGTGGTCCTGTGTGTACTCTGTGTTACTGTGTGTATTCTGTGTTATTGTGTGTACTCTATGTTACTGTGCTACTCTGTGTTACTCTGTGTACTCTGTTTTATTGTGTGTACACTGTGTTATTGTGTGTACTCTGTGTTACTGAGTGTACTCTGTGTAACTGAGTGTACTCTATGTTACTGTGAGTACTCTGTGTTACTCTGTGTACTCTGTGTTATTGTGTGTACTCTGTGTTACTGAGTGTACTCTGTTATTGTGTGTACTCTGTGTTATTGTGTGTACACTGTGTTACTGAGTGTACTCTGTTATTGTGTGTACTCTGTGTTATTGTGTGTACACTGTGTTACTGTGTGTACTCTGTATTATTGTGTGTACTCTGTGTTACTGTGTGTACTCTGTGTTACTGAGTGTACTCTGTGTTACTGTGTGTACTCTGTGTTACTGAGTGTACTCTGTTTTACTGAGTGTACTCTGTGTTACTGAGTGTACTCAATGTTACTGTGAGTACACTGTGTTACTGTGTGTACTCTGTATTATTGTGTGTACTCTGTGTTACTGAGTGTACTCTGTGTTAATGTGTGTACTCTGTGTTACTGAGTGTACTCTGTGTAACTGAGTGTACTCTATGTTACTGTGAGTACACTGTGTTACTGTGTGTACTCTGTATTATTGTGTGTACTCTGTGTTACTGTGTGTACTCTGTATTATTGTGTGTACTGTGTTACTGTGTGTACTCTGTATTACTGTGTGTACTCTGTGTGTACAGGGGGACAGTGGAGGCCCCTTTGTGGCGGCGGACTGTCTGTCCAAGACCAGCCGCTACAGACTGCTGGGGGTGGTTAGCTGGGGGACGGGCTGCGCCATGGCCAAGAAACCCGGTGTCTACACCAGAGTGTCGCGCTTCCTGCCCTGGATATCCAGCGCCAGGAGGGTTAGAGTCACGTACCACACACACACACACACACTTGTTAGTTTTAGCACAAAAACAATAAAACATTCAATATAAAGTATACAAACTATTCGACACCACACATGAACAGAATGTAGTGTGTTTATGAGTCTTGCTTAGAAAATCAACAAAACATGTCATTTAGGGTCCTTAGAACTTTAGCATGCTGTAATTAAGATGGAAAATACACTATTTGTGTGAGTATATCCATCTATTTTTCCCATGTCTCTCCTTCCCTGTGTGTGTAGACGTATGAGAATTCTCCGGGAGTTCATAAAATGGCTCGTGCAGCCACGGCATAGCCCCCCCCGAGACTTGAACTTGTCAGAAGAGACAGAGATTGGATCTGCTGTGTCTCACCATGATGGATGGACGTCTTAAGGTCCTCAAGACCACCAGAGTCGATCACTTTGACACAGAGAAGCCAAGTACCCCCTTCTGTTGCCTTTCCATTACACTGAATCAAACATTCCACTCACATCTTATTAAACTGATTTGAAGGTTATCAACACAAAACAAAACAGATGTAGAAAAGTGGCTGTAATTTTTAAAACAACAAAGTCAAAGTGTGGTTCATGGGAGGCCAACTTTTATCCAAACAGGCCTTATAACAGGTCCGAATTCCGAAAGACAACCATGTCTGTCTTGTTTACTATTTGTAATATGTGGCAAAGTGCATCCAGTTCCAGGTGCACATTCTGTTCCACTGAACTGGTGGAAGTGATCGTTTGACAGAGCAGAAAGGAAACAAAAGTACGGGACAGAGATTTGAAATGGTTTTTTAAAGTTATAAGCTGATCCATGGGCTAATTAATCCCTGAAGAAATGTAGTCCGGTCCATCTGTTTCATTAGTTATGGTGCCTTAGATATTATATAATAAGTTATAAGGCTGGATAAAAAGTTAAAAAGTCTTTATTATGAGGACTTAGGGTAGTCCTGGGCTATGGCTTACACACAGTGTAATATATGAACACATGCCTGCTAGCATGCTAGTACATGCCAAGTCGGTAGAATTCTGCATATAATATATAAACAAACACATAGGCCTTTATGATGGTTATTGAAAACATGGCACAGTGTATTTAATTTATCTAAAGTAATTGGCTACAGTGTTCATATTTTCTCTTTTGTTAATGGAGGTGGAAGGACAGGCACTAATATAAACAAGCAAACCAAAGACTGCGTTCTTTAGCACCAGTAGTGTGGATGTTGCAGTCAGTATTTCTGCTTAACACTGTGTTTTTCGTTGTTGTAAATAGAACTCGCTTTATTAACTAAGCAACTAAACATTTTAATTGTCAATACGTTTTATTTCTAATCGTGTTCTGAGCTGCTACATTGTAATTTAGATGTTCTCTTATAACTAAGCTCCTTCACAGTAAGATATTTAAAGAAATTTGGTATGGTTAGCTCATACAGCTAATTTAGAATACACTACAAGATCAAAAACTCAGCTCCAGTTGTTAATGTACACTACTAAATACTATTTAAAGTATTTGATGTAAACAGCTTTAAAAATGGTTTCGCAACAGATGTTCTCTTACCCGCCCCTGACTTTTCACGCTATACTTACTGTCTTTTTTTTTTTTTGAGGATGATGTATCAGTGATACCCTTTTTCACTCTATGCACTTTTTCTCCTACTACAGTAATTAAGAATGTATGTACATGATGGAAATTCAAACTGCTTACCTCTAAGACTAATACAATGATTAGAAACATGTATGTTTTTGTCATTTGAAATGTGAACTTTGCAACCATGATGTTGAGCATTGAAATAAAGTCTTAATTTTGAATAAAAGCACTTTTATAACTTATGCATTGCTAAAAGCAGAAGTTTTGGTGTAGTAAATGATGACATGTCTTTTCTGGGAAATAAGCAACTGGCTTTCATGTCAGAAAAGGTGATAGAATTGGGTGAGAGAATTATTTTCACAGTCAAAATACAGCACAAATTATGTACCCTTAAATTTACTTTCATGATACTGAAAGCTGGTGCCAAGTCTCACATAATGCAGTTATTGGTATGGCAAAATTCTAAATGTGATTTTTGGAAATAAAATCCAATTATATATTCCTTACAGGAAAATAAATGCTGCAATTGTTTAAAATGCAATAAGAGGAAAGACATCTTGCTTCCCTCTTCTTGGCCATTTTATTAATTTACTCGGTAACAAAAAAGTCGTCTTACCAGGAAAACGTGTTGGAGAACAAAAGGACTTACCTACACTGAAATGACTTCAGAAGCGTATTCAAAACTCCCCAGAACCAGTTGCTGAAAGTTCCTGTTCATAGTTTCTTATAGATATTCAGGACTTTAAGGCCCACATGCTGGTATTCAGAGCAGCTAATACTGTTTATAAGAAATTGCATAATACAGCAACCAAATGCTACATGAATTACATGAACCGCTACACTTAATTAATGAATCAAACAGTATAGCCAGTATCATGTTTTTTTTCTGAATGGGAATTTCAATGTGCAATTTCTGCATAAATAAATGGTATTTCTGCATAAATAAAAAAAAAGTTATTTAGATAAAATGTGAAATGCTCTGTAGCGAATGGAACCAGACATTTAAAATGTTTAATCTATTAAAAGCTGAACTATTCCAGTAAACAAAACTAAAAAATTTGTAAACATTTTTAACTATTTATGAACACGCTGCCTGAAACATTATTTTACAAAAACATAATTATTTTCTACAAAAGTAATTAATATATACTAATAATCATTCATACAAAAGTTATTATTGTATACTTATTATTCTTATTATATACATAATTATATACAAAAACTAATTATTATATAAAAGCCTAAAACACAATTTTTAAAACCCATTCTTGGTGGAAAGATGGCCAGATAGTCCCTCCCAAAAAACCTTTCCCACTTTTTTACCATTGTCAGCATAACATCTTAAATTTTCATTCATTTTATTTTCTTACATAGTTTGAAATCTCAGTTTGCCATGTCAAAATGTCATGCCTCTCAAAAAAAACTGAAATGGCCCAATTTTAATTAGAAGTTCTAAAGTTAATTTTTTTTGGAGATATAAGGTTTTGTTTTTGAATGTGAAGAGAAGACAAGTAAAGGTTTAAATCCATTTTGTGCTGTAGACAAATAAACTATAACTAAAAAGAAATCAACAATTTTCGACAATAAGCCATTTCACACCATACCCCTCTGGCTTTATATACCAACCATTGAATTATTCAGAAACTGTGGAAAATCAGTAAAATTAGCTTCAAACACCTTTGTATTCATTTGTATTCTTTGTCGCCTGATTAGATGGTTTAGGTTTGCTTTATTTAAAAAAGGAGTTTCTCCACTTTGTGGTCGTGAGAATGTGTGCCCTTTTTTTCTTTGCCGTCAATGTAAATGGCCGTGTTTCTACTACTTTGTAAGTAAAATGCCTCTCACACAAATGACAAATGAAAGGGGAAGCACAAATCGGTGCTGCTTACACAAGGAAGTTTGAAGAAACTGCATGGACGTGCTCCCGTGAAGACTGGAATTGGTATGTGCCAGTTCAACCTGTTCCTGGAAGATTCTTCTCAAGCTTTTGCACATGAAAACTTTAGTCGTAATTTGTTTGCCACTGTGCCTTCTCAGGGAAAGCGAGTGTTATCCTGAGGCATTGCTGGACCGTGGGTCCGCAAAAAGGTTCTGTTTCTGTCACCCTCTGGTATCATCTCAACATCTCAGCCAGCCGGAGAATGATGATGATGTCTAGTGGGATGTCCCTGTATCTCTCGTGGCTTTTGGTCTTAGGGTTTGTCTCCTCTTCAGAAGGTAGGTTATCATTTTGCTCCTTCATTTAAGAAGACAAGCTCTCAGACAAGCTCTTTTGGAATTTTACTGGTGACACTACAGTGAAACAGGGACCATTTGGGTTCTTCTATCAGAGAGCAGTCAGAACAATGCAATAAGAATTACATCTCAGATTAAATAAAATGTTCAAATCTGCAAAAAAGTATCTCTTTTTGAAATGTTTGGTGGAAAAGCTGAACTTCTGAAAAGCTGTTGTAGCTGTGATTTTGGGATATCAACAAGATGGTATGTTGTTTAAACGAACACATCATAATAGAATAATAGCATATGATATTTTATCATAATTGTGAGATAGTTCATGTCAAATATGAGAATGTATCATGTTTAAAATATATAATTTTAAATTATTAATCTCATAATTACGATAATGTTTTACATAATTATGAGATAATTTAAGACTGACTTTCTCATGTTACTGAGATGTCCTATCTTCTAAAAAACTCATATGAAGTGCTCACTTTAGTTCTTCTGATTATAAACAGCATATAGGTTAGGATTAAGACAAGAACCAGGATTAGGCTTTGGTTTGGGGAAAAGTTACTGCCTGAATCCAATACATATTTAGTCAAATGAGCTTCTACAGAGCATCTAGAGTAGAGTTTAACCCCCGCACTTTCAGAATATGGGTTCTACTGCTGGTATGACAAGGCAAAGTTTTGTTTACTGGAATAGTCAAACGTCCATTTCTTAGTCAAATGAGTGAAGAGAATGTCACAAGGTTGGATAATCTTGTGCTCTTCTTCCCCATGTCACTCTTGGTCTCTGATATGAAGGCCTGAACTTCACCACCTTCCCTCAGAATGTCACCATAAGCACCGGCGGTTCGGCCACCTTTCAGTGCGGAGTGCCAGCAGGATCTTTTTTCAGTTTTTCTGTCCAGACGACTGGCATGAACTATTCTCAGATATGCCCTGGACCAAACACCAACTATCCGGTTCAGGTGAGGCTTTTTCCTGCATCTCATTACAAAGTTTAAGCCACTGGTTTAATGTATATATGTCTCTTTTTGCTTCATTTTCCACTAGTCATTGAATGGCCGCTGTCTGAACAATGGTAGTGAAATCTTTGCTGTATGGGACATTGCTAATGCTGCAACCAGCATTAATGGTACAGTCTTCAAATGCCACCTCAATGGTGTCAGTGATGTATCTGCCTACCTGTGGGTCATGGGTAAGTAAATAGATTCCAGAAACATTCACTCTTCTCTGAGTAAACTGTGCTAGATATACGGCAAACAGAATCGTAGCACTAGCATCTTTTTGACGTAGTGGTACTAGTACTATATGTGATCTGCTGGATCAAGCAACTGTATGAGAAACATAGTTAAACAACTTAATATCCCATAGCAACTGTTGCTATCCATCAGTCAAGTAGCAGCAGAAAAGCTTGTAAAGGACATGCTAACATATTTAAGCTTGTAGGCTGCAGTTTTACATTGACTGTTTCAGTAAAGCACCCTGTTAGCCATCAAAGCTCTTTAAACTTCTTCCTGTATCCACAGTCAGAGGTGTAGATCTAGAGCTTCCCGAGAGTCTATAGGCCCACAGATAAAAAATAGCACCTGATTTGTTTCTGTCAGGTATTTCAAGGGTATTTCAACCACTATAAAATAACAGCATGACAAGTAGGGGTTATTACAATAAATGGGTGATGGGTGGATCTCTCTGAGAACTTCTAAAGAAAAAAAAACATTTAGCTAATGGCACTGGACTATAACCAACCAAATCAGGACTGAGTAGCTTTAGGTCAAACTCTCTTTCTCTCCCCCCCCCCCACCCCCCCCCCTCTCTCTCTCTTCCTATCCCTCTCTCTCTCTCTCTCTCTCTGTCCCTCTCCTCCACCCTCTCTCTCTTTCTCTCTTTCTTTTTCTCTCTCTCTCTCTCTGTCTTTCTCTCTCTCTCTTTCTTTCTCTCCCTGTCCCCCCTCTCTCTTTCTGCCTCTCACTCCCTCTCC
>JBBPDH010216845.1:0-13265 GCA_037974565.1 Clupeocharax schoutedeni
TATTACTTTAACACAGCCATGTGCACTAGAAAGGAAACTACCTGATTCTGTTCTTTAGAGAGTGAAGTCTGTTCATGGACACTGGCTCCACAGGACAAGTCCCACATCTGATAAAAAAAAAAAAAACTATCAATTTCAAATCTGCAAACACTAAACTCAATCCAATCAATCCAACCGGTCTGCAGTCATTTTCTCAAACCTCATTCTGCAGATGAAGGAGCGACGTGCACCTAGGCTCATCCTGGCAGACTGGGTACCCTCCTTCTTCACTGTACCCGTCTTCAGATCTAGCATTCGTCCTGAGTGAGCGAAAAAGTTCATGAAGTTACAGGTATAAAGTTCAGAACCAAACTGAGAAAAACATGAACTGGCATCAGTAACTGTGACTCCCAAAAGCGAAAAAGGTCGTGGACACAGATGTAAAATTAAATAAAATATGTCGGCAATTAAACTTTACAGGTCAGTCAGCTGATTATCCTAACCTGTGAAAAGACAGGACTGTTCTACAAAGAATGAGAAAGGTTCCTCACCACTGTTGGCATTTTCACTGGTGGAGAGCTGCTCTCTCAGTTTGTCCTTGTCATCTGGATGGAGTTGGTCGTACAGAGAGGAACCAAGCCAGTCAGACTGAGCCTGATTCAAAACTGGGGTGACGGAATCTGAGACATAAACAACTCGACCACTCTCGCACGATACAACAAATAAGAAACCATCAGCAGCTTCCAAAATCAGGTGCTTCAGCTCCTTCAACCAGAGAGACAGAGTGTTGTTAGAGTGTACAACATGTAAGAAAAGTGCTGATTTTGACTTTGAGATATACTGAACACAAAGCAAATGCTTTTCTGAATGTCAAAAAAAGCACTATGTCAATAGTTCCTACCTATAATACACAGATACAGAGGTATGACAAACTAGTGCACAAAGTGCACAATATGTTTTACTTACATATCTTATTTACATTTATGCATGCATTTGGTCAAAGGTGACAATTTGATCAAGTTTGATCAAAATATAGGAGTAAATCTGTTTTTAAATCAATCAGAGATAAGTCACTTGACACCCACAGTTTAATTGTAGTTCATTTTCTATATGTTTGAGGCAGCTGAAACCGCTATCATTCCTTAAAGCGATGATATACTGTAATGTTCTGCTTTCACATCCTTAAAAAAGTCTACATTTACAGACTCATGTAGAGTCAAGCAAGGCTACCTGGTCTGTGAGGAAGGACGGTTTGTATGTCCCGTCAGCCCCTGTGTTGCCGCTGCCTTTCAGAGTCTTCATGTGTGAAACAGCCATGCGCAGAATGGTGAGCTTGTCTGGTTTCCGTGCCAGCGCATTGCATGTGGGCACCATTTCTGACAATTCTGTGATGTAAGCAGTCATCTTGTTCCGCCTCCGACGCTCAATCTCACTGTGGTTCTCCCTGGGGTCAGGAGGTCACGGAGGGGGAAAAGGATATGGATAATGATGGGAGGTGGGTAAAAACACAAGAGTTGGTGTTGTACAGTGCAGTCAGGAAAAAAAAAACAACAAATGAGAAAAGGAAAGGAGCATGCGTGACCGTTAAAGACATGCAAAAGTGAAGATGATAAACATTCACACAGAGAAATGAACAGTACAGAGAGAGAAAACATGGAGGAAATGGGCAGGAGCATGAAACCGAGAGAGAAAGAAGGATGAACAATAAAACATCTTTTTAAATGAGAAGACAATTTCATCTTGCAGAGAGGGACACAAGCAAGTGGGTGAAAAAGTGAGTGTGGAGGAAAAAGGGTCTCTTCAGAGTGCCTGAAAAGAAAGAAAGAGGGGAAAGGAAGGAGAGGGGGAGAGGGAAAGTGCTCAAAAGAAAAGACTAGGAAATAAACATGCATTTTAAGGCTTGCCGTACGGGGGGAGTGCAAAGGGATATATATATATATATATAGTAACGGTTGAAAGTTCAGACTCCTTAGAAAGGAACTTCCTGTTCTTTTCTTTGTAATTCTTTCCACACTGTAGAATAATAGTGAGGACACTAAACTATAAACTATAAATTAAAACACAGAGTTAAGTTTCCATCTTTAGATCAACCATTCAGTTTCGATTCTTTAAGGTAAGCCCCCTAATGATGACACAGCTTTACTTCAGGTGCTTTTCTAGACAATCCACATATACTGAGCACTAGTAGCGGGGGGACATTTTACATTCTGTTAAGGAAATTGATTCATACATAAGCAGCACCTTACTTACTTATATGTCAAGCATTTGAACATTATTTTTAGTAGGGCTGGGCGATTTGGCCTAAAATCTTTAAGTAAACATTTTAACACGATTACGATTAATGAATGATTATTTTAGTTGGTTTTTGCCCTCACAGTTCACTGACAAGTTGCTCAGCTGTCTCAGTGTTTAAGCTCTCCATGCTCGACATGTTGGCAGAATAACGTAACATAACGGAGCGGGGTCACGTGACCCCACATGCGGTAGTGCTTATAAAGGGAAAGTAATTGAAATAATCGACCTGGAAAAATTTGATCGATTATAGGTTCTGAATGTCGATTTCGATTAATCAGCCAGCCCCAATTTTTAGAATTCAAAATGTATCCGAGGCTATTAAACAAACATTCATACAGGTGTGTCCAAACTTTTGACTGCTACTGTACACACAGTGATACATGTTGTTGGAAAGTTAAAGGGCCATTACAGAGAGCGAGATATATATATATACACACACACACACACACACACACACTGCATGAACAATTGTTCTACTTTTCAGAGTGGCTCTGAGGCTTTAATAAGGGCCCCAGACATTCTTTCTTCTACACTGCAGCAGTTTGATTTTCTGTCTCACTGCTTTTCATACCTGGCAAAACGTCTCCATACCTGGCAAAACGTTCTTTGTCATTTGAGG
Organism: Clupeocharax schoutedeni; assembly: GCA_037974565.1. Taxonomy (NCBI): domain Eukaryota; kingdom Metazoa; phylum Chordata; class Actinopteri; order Characiformes; family Alestidae; genus Clupeocharax; species Clupeocharax schoutedeni. Next base: position 2,894 of record JBBPDH010216845.1, read on the forward strand.
TGCCTGCATCATCATCGCCTCTGAGGGGAAAAGAAAATTTACTTCAATATTAAATCTGGCAATTCAGCTTTCACACAGAAATGCACCCAGAACAGCTTTTCCAAGCAAGAGGGTGCTAAGTATGAGGTGAAACACTTTAAAATCCTTTAAGACAGAAGGTTAGACTATATTCGAACAGTTTTTTACTTTTTACTAGCTGTGACGGCTAAATACAAAAAATATCTAGAACTACTTTTAAATGAAACAGCACACAGTAAAGTGCAAACTACAGATCTACACACACCTGAAGAGTTTGCTTCCTTCATCATCGTCAAAATCAGAGCTGAAAGAGGAAATGGGACACATTAGTCATACACTGCACAACCACCCTATCTAAACTGGAATTAAATTTCATATTCCCCACACGTCACGAGTAATTTAGCCACATTACAGTTTTTAAAAACAATTATCAGTTCAGTCACATACAGTTCCCATGGTGTAGGAGTACTGAAATTCACATTTCCACCAGACACCTAGCCCTTTTTTCTCACTGCACAATGCTGTTTGCACCGGTGCGGTCTCTAAACTAAACCACTATGCACAGGTCTTTGCCCTCTGCCCTGTGGTTTGGGCATGTCACTGGAGCAGTGGAAATGTGTTCTCTGATGTGATGAATCGTGCGTCACTATCTGACGGTCTGATGGATGAATCTGAGAATGGCTTGCATGAATTTCATGACATCAAATGCCAGCCATGCCTTCTCATCCAGCATCAGTGCCTGACCTCACAAATGTTCTTTCGACTGGATGGAGACAAATTCCTACTGCCACATGTCAAAAGGCTGTTACAGAGACACAGTGATTTAGGCTACACCCATGCCAAGAAGACAATGTGGTATTTTCCACAGATTTGCACTGCACGGGTCTCTCTGCAGTTTTAATTTTAGAACAGTAACTATGGCGAACACTATTGCATGGGTAACCTTGAATTAAGCTTTAACTGTATTCCAAAATGTGAAACCAAGCCAAAACATGAGGTCTACCTTGCCTGGGGGATCTCATTGGATCCCTGTTCTTTTCTTGTCTATGTACACAGCAGGCCCTTTGTGTCAGGTAGGTCAAAAAAGTTTAATTCTCAATCTGTTGTTAAAGATGTGTATATGATTATTTATTCCAAATTCCCAAATACTTTAGGTAGCTAGTATTATTGCTACATAGCTCTAGGTTAGATAGCTACCAAATGACAATTATGTATCCTCATCCACTGGTCTTCAAGAAAAAGCCCCCTGGAAAGTGCCTGGAGAAAAACACTATGTTCAGGCTCTTGACATTTACCTAAAAGCCACTCTGGGTAGTTAGTTGTCACTAGCTATTATTTTCAGATTTAGTATCAGGCATATGAACAGGCAGTGTGTGTGTGTGTGTGTGAGAAAAGACATGTTTAAGCTGTTTTAAGACACTGTGTCTCGCAATTTCCTATTCATGCCCATTCAGCTTCATGGAATGTTTCCCCCCAGGAGAGGCGTGGTTTTCCCCTCAGATGACATGTTGCGATCCGTCTCTATAGCCACAAGAGGGGGCATGGTCTTGGAAGGAGAATCATAGGTGTCATTGTCAGGTGTCCACACACATTTGGTCAATGTATATCAAGAGCTAAAAAGAGCTATAACTGTACACCCCTAATTTACCTCCAACTATAGCTTAATTTCATTTCTACTGCTTTGACAAGACTCACAGGTTCTCCCAACACTAGACTCCTAGCTGATTTTACCTGCCAACTGTACACTGCAGAGAGATCTTTCAGCATCACGTTTATGTCTTGAAACTATTTGATTATGTAATGCCAATATTTAGTACTTTATTCTCTAAATGTAAAACAGTTCTATTTAAATTCAGTCTTAGTATTTTCTAATTCATTCCCTTGTCTGCCAGCAGCCATGACATTCACAAAAAGTTCTTACCCAGCTGATCGCTTGTTGCTGCCTTTTGGAACAATGGCCCCGGCGTGAGATCCAGCTGGCGCAGCCATTCCCAACGAAGGCACCTCTGGCATGTCTAAGACCACATAAACACGGGCTCAGGATTTTAACACATCTTAAAATTAAGCAAATGAGCAAAGTACATTTATTTCTTTTAAAAACATGGAAAGTTATAAACTGGGCAGCACCAGGTGCAACAGCAGTTATGTTCGAACCTGGTGTGCATCTACACAAAAGCTGGGGCCATACAGTACAATGCCAGTCAAAAATATTTCACAATTACAGTGAAAGATAAAAAGCAGTAGTTGTGTACACTACAAAACACAAGCCTTTTTTAAAACTTCAGTTTGTTACTGTCTGCAAAGACACTAGTAATGCACCAACGCTCTATAGAGTTTAGGCCCATGGTTCTCCAACCAGCCCTCAGGAACTCCTAAGTGGTCTGCTTTCTTTCTATTCTAACCCTGTGCTTCACAAGTAAGAGGCCAGTTAAAAATAAAAACACTGGTTAAATACTAGAATACTAGGCCTATAGGCGGCTAAAAGTTTGCATTAGCAATCACACCATCTTGAATTTTTATTATTCCACCCTTTCCCTCATTTACAGATTCAGAAATAATGACACCACTCCAACCCTAATACGTATGTCCTAATCACAGTAGTGCGCCAATATAAATAATTGCAATCAGTTGGACACTGTTCAAGCAGTGGTCACTCAAAGTCTATTTTCCCCCACAGAAAAACATTGTAGTGGTTAAGCGTTGTCACTTCAAACACGTGCACGCACAACCCAATACTAGACAAATGGTTTAACACCATTCTTTGTAGCAAAATTTTTTAGCTTCCTTTTTAGACAAATGTATCCCTGCCTATTTCTTTACAAATTTTAATTAGAAGTTTAACACTCCTCTCTTTTAGCTGAAAGTTTTTCAAATTCACCTAGACAGTCTAAAGTTTCTGCATTCACCTACGCCACAGCAAATCCCCAGCAACAAACATCCTAGCACTCCTCATAGGAACCCCTCAGCAGCATCCTAACGGCCGCCAGACTCCATAGCAACCACCTGCCGTGTCATAGCAACCAGCTATCAAAACCCTGGCAACCACCAGAGATACCATACCAACAGCTTGAGAAATGTTTAAACTGAGCAATCACATCCCACTTTCTTGGGGAAATGCATCCCCCTTTTTAACTGTATTGGTAGCTGTAGGCACTCCAGAAATAAACTGTACTAATCCCAGATGAAGAACTGCTCACACATCCCATGTTTACACATCCCTATAAGACACAACGTGTTTAATACAGGGCTTGTTGGGTCATCTTGGTCTGATGTGAAAAGTACATTCACTGTTAAGCAAATCTATAATCAAAACAGGGGCTGAAACCTACAATATCACATGCAGGCAGGTAGGTGGTGGTGCACATCAACATTTCCTCCGACATCATTTCGGAGTCAACAATCAAATAACAGGACAACTTTTGTTTACCTGAAAACAGTGCATACAACAAGTACAGCTGATCAATCTATGAGTTGGGGCATTATTACTGTTTTACTACTGTTTCTGTCAATGTCTGCTTACCATGCATCTGAGAACACTCAAATGTGTACTTGTATATACTGTATATCCACATACAGACAAAAAAAGCCTATCTTGTCATTAAATTGGCAAAATTACATTTGTCAAAACAGGCTTTCATTAACAAACTAAATCAATCAGTTGTTTCATAAGTTATTTGATTTGTCTGATCCGGCATAACAGCAAGAAAAAGAATCACATGATGAACCCAAAACATCTGTTTTTATAGTCCTGGCTGTGCTCCACATGTTAATACACACCTGACGGAGATCATCAGGTGACTTTAGGAGTCCTTCTGGACCTCGCTTATAGCAGGCAGTCCCTTAAACTGAGCAGTCAATGTGAACCAAGTGGCCTGGGATTTTTAATGTCAGATAAATTCAGCCCTATGTTTTTAATAAATTCTAATAATCTTAGCCTAGCTTAGCTAGGCCTGCTTGTAGGTTAAGCTAACGGTAGATAGCTACAGGTTAGATGCAAACCTGAACATTACTTACTATGGAGCTATAAAGATTGTTAGAACATACGGGTGACGTCTCTAATGAATAGTAATGGTATTTATTAACAGTAATAAGAAATCCCCGGATAAGCTCAGTAAACAAGACTACTATCTGTTGTTAGCTTAACCTGCTAACTAGCTGTTTTCTGTCACAATTCATCAAAAAAGCTTCTGAAACACCTGACAACTGTTTGTAAGCGATTAAAGTGTATTAAGACGCAATAATCGATGTGTTGAAGGCAGTACCTGGGTTTGAAGATGCCATATCCTACTGGAACTGTGAAACTTGAAGCTCCTCCTGCTAGCGTATAAACATAACAAGCAAAAAACAAAGACCCTATTTTCTTTTTTTGTCGCCGTGTTTTCCCCCGAATTGCTGCTTTTTAAAAATATAATATCATCACTTCTATCAAATTATCATTTCTTCAACTTAAACAGCCTCGTTTTTGATAAAAGTGATGATTTACTTCTTTTTAAACTCCCTCAACCCCCTAAAATGGCGCTTCGACTTCTCCGCCGAAACACGCAGGTCGGCTGAGAACCGAGCGTGTCCCAATACCATCTCTCTCTTGGTAGATAGGACACCTAACGAGTGTGTACGTCTTCAATCTGGGCGTTCTAATCCAGGCAATGATGACCTGTGTGTGACCGTGCCATTTGGAACACGTGCCGTTCGAGCTCCATCTATCTGTACAATTGGTTACAGGAGAGTGACGCAACATAGGTTTATTTTGACCTTGTGTTTATTAATAAAAACTTTATTTTACAGAAACGTTCCACCACATATGTAATAATACTTATAGTAACAATAAAACCGCGTATGCAGGTGTATGATGCTTTCTAAGTAGGACCTCGTCCTTTGGGACAGCCAGTGGTCTGGTGATTAGGGAGTTGCCCCTGCGATTGTGTCTGAATGCCAGGACTGCTAGTGGCACCACTGCGGTGCCCTTGAGTAAAGTACCGTGTGTGGGGACGGTACCTTTCTCAAGAGTATCTCAGTGGTGCCACTGGCAATACTGGGATTTTAACACACGACCTTCTGATCGAAGGGGCCAGCTGGCCCTGATTATGTACCAGGTGATGAGGCTTACCAGAGGTTCTTTAAAGATAAATAAGATTTTTTAAAACAAGGTTATTCAAGATAAATAGTTAAACTATGACTATTTCACTTTTCACACACAAACAATTACACTTCTAGTGATTCCCATGTGTTTTATTTCCATCAGTATTAACATTTATGCATAACAAAACAAATAGAAAAAAACAATAATACTGTAATTAGGGCTTGGCAGTATCTCTAGAACAATGCATAGATGAGGGCAGTGAAGAGGCTAGTCAGGTAAAAAGTTGAGGGGCATGGTGGCACAAAAAATAAGAGACAGAAAGAATAAAACTCATAAAATGTTCTTAAATAGTACTAATTTGGACAAAGTGATGTAAAAGTGGTTAACAGAGGGAAGGACAGAGGTGATTTTTTTTTATCTGTCAAGAAAAAGACATTGTAAGCAAGCATGAGACTTTATGTTCATGTTCCAGGACTGTGGCATGGCTTCCACTTTGTGGATCTTGTAAGCCCTGTGGGATAGCTATTGTACTGGCAAAAAAACTGCAAACCCTATACCAATCTTCTGAGGAGAACAGTGATCAGTATCTTGTGGCCATTTTCACATCCAAGCGTGAAATTTTTGATCTGAGAAGTGAAGTACAGGGTATAATCATAAAACTAGGTGAGAAAGGAACACCCACAGTTAGACCCTCCAAATTTATACTTAAGGGGGTGGGGGTGGGGGGTCAGAGGTAATTGTCAGGAGGGGAAAAAGGTGGCAGTGAGGTGGGGTAGGGTGGGAGTGTTGCGGGATGTGCAGAGTCTCGGTAGTTGTCAACAAAGAGTGTGTGTGTGTGCGGGAGGGGGGCAAACTAATGTTTTTGAAAAAGTTATAATGGTTCTGGCACCCATGGTCACAGGTCCCCAATGACCCCCCGACCCCACACCACCCCACCCATTACTCTGCAGCAGAGTGCACACTCATCCTGTATTCCTCTTTCTGCTACCTGAGCAAGCACCACATTAGAACGTGTAGAGATGAGAAATTTCAGTACGGAGTTAGACCAGTCATTTCACGTTCCTACTGCACTCTGCAAACTTGAAACGATTTAGTCTTAACACATACATTTTCAATCCCTTGCCATTTTGTTGTACTATTCAAAGCAGTGCTATATCAACAGATTTGCCTTCTTTATAATCAAGAAACAAAAATGATTTTCACGGTTCAACTAAAAGAAACAAACAAAAAAAGCTCATTTGAATGCATTGCTCAAAAACAAATGATTTCTGAACATGTGGAATGAAAACAATATAAAAAGATACAAAAACAGAATAAAACTTTGTAAACCTGTCGTCTTCTTGTTTTATCTTAGTGGAATCACAACACAAAAATGTCTATAAAGTGACAATCTGTATTTGCTTTGGTTCTTCTAGCGCAGGATGCACTTCCTTGGCATGACAAACGAGTTCCGTACCCAAACGCATCAAAGAAGCTCTCAGAATTTGATACACACAATCCCAGATCCAGAGCACGATGAACTGAAATCAGCTAAACAAGGAGAAAAATGTCTACTTATAAATATACAGCATCTTTGTTTCAGTTTGTAAAGTTTTCAGTTTTCAAAAGGCTGCATAATATTTAAAAACAGACTTACTTGACTGATGCTTTTCAAAACTGACTTGGGGGTCAAATTTTTCACATTTACGACAGAAGGACCTGTCAAGCTTATTGGACCTACAAATTGATTACTTCTAAGCCCTAAAATGCATAAACACATAAACTGACAGCCACATGTACAGCTCCTGAATGCCTACAGATGCCAAAAACTTTTGGAGATGATGGCGCTCAATAGGAATAGGAATAAAGTTACACTTTGTTTAATATACAGTAATTTACTTGAATGTCCTGATGGGGGTCAATTGCAAGGAATATAATATTGTGTGAGGTATATTATATCATTGAAACATTACCTTGAATGTCACTGGCACTTGGTCAGAATTACGTTAACTATACAACACTATGACATATCTGGCCCTGTGAGTAAAACCACACCAGCTCTCAAGAGAAATAAACTCACAAGAGTGAGTAATTCTTAATGCTTGCATTTTTACCTTTTGTTTTTTTTATGTCATATTTTATGTTATAATAACTTACAATAGACACAGTTAGTTATTATATTTGGCACAAGCATGTGACCCAAGTCATATAGCCTGGCATACTATTTGGTACACTGCCAAAGAATGGCATATTCTTTAATGATAAAAATATTTTACTTGGTTATATTTTTTCATGTTTCTGATATTTTAGTTATAAGAGTGATCTGAAGGCCGTTTTCATACTTCCACTTCAAGTAAAACTCCCGCATATCTTGCCATTTCGAACACTGCACGTAAAATTTGATTTGGTTCCTCATTAAACATTAAACATAAAATTAACAAATGTATTTTTTTTTTGCCAAATCATTTTAAAATGTTTTCAATAAATAAGGACATTTGTAAGCTATCAGACTGAACTGTGAAAATGTATGGGTTTGTCCATCAAACAATACTCTTACATGTGATGTCTGCCTTAAATACACACAGAGACCTGTTTGTTACTAATAGCTGTAATAATTGGTATCTTGCTGTCAGAGCTTAGCGTCCAGAGGTGAGAGCTTAAAAAAACCCAAAATAGGAAACTCATTCAGGTGAACAGGGATGTAGCACCTGCAAAATAAATGGGATAAGAGAATTAAGATAAAAAGAATCAGTAAGGCACAAGCTTTGGAAAAACGAAAAATGTTTTGCTGCTTTTCTTTTGCAGCCCACTGAGAATCTGGTACTGCATCAATATTCACTGTGATCACGTATACATGTTTTAGTTTGTATGTGTTCATGTATGTGCGGGCATGTGAATGAAGAATGTATGTGCATCGGTAATGCAGTGCAAGTGTGGAGTCATGTGTGTGTGTATGTGATGAGATGCCTGAATGTTCTTTCTGTAATGTGCAGAGAAAAGAGTACAAATGGTCCAGTAAGCAACACCTCTTGTCCTGTCTCTCCTGCTCCTCCCTACCCCACCCTCGTTTGAGGATGTATATAAACAGTTTTTGATTTCATCTTGCTTTCATGTTTTCTTCCACTTCCCCTGTCTCTTTCCTCCAAGCATCACTCTGCTTTGTGGTGATTGTTATTGTGTCTGACGTAACCATTCTGAATTGGACCATTCTTCTTTATCTCCCCGTTTCTCTCCTGCTCTCCCTCTTCTTCCTCATCGGAGTCATCTGTTTCCTCTCGGTCACTCCTTTCATCTTCCACGATCTCCTAGAAGCAGGAAAAAAGTGAGTAGAGCTGTTTTGGTAGCAACTTTGAGCCCTGCACACTGCGTATTAATACGGGTGAAAATGCCTGAGCCTCAGTCCCTCCACTTATTTGTACAAACAGCCTTTCGTATATATCAACATTTTCGGATAACTATCTGTCTGCTAGGTTTAATCTGTCTCTGGGCACACTTTAAGTGTTTTGTAGGAAGAGGATAAGACCACAGCTTTTTTTCATGTGGATGATTTTTCTGTAGCCCCATTTTCAGGCGAAGTTGGTAGGATATTATTTTGTATGTCATTTACGGTTTTCTCAGGTTTGTTGACAAGGGAGTGGATATACGCTGTGGTGGTTCACATGGCAATGACAGAATATTACAATATTTCAGTAAAAGCTGTTAGAGGCTTAGTTGTCTCCTCCTATCGATGCCCCAAGGTCAACACCTGCTGGATGCACATACAGACAGGAAGTGCTTCTATGGGGGGTGTTGGAACTCAAGTGAGCCGGGAAAGCAAACCTTTTTGACCACGTAATTTTTAGACAACCATTTTTTTGTATCTTTAAGGTGGAATACTCAATCAGAAACCACTACACTTCAGTTGTAGTAAGAACGACAAAAGAACCTATTTTTGTTGAAACTTTGAACTATTTGTTTTGAAACCGTGTCTGGACACCCACTGTCCAGGTGAGACGAGCTTCCAAAAGAAGAAGAATATCGCACAATGTCATCTGGTAACAACCAGTAGGGCCACGTTTAAAAAGGACTATTTGATCAAAAAATAGTACATTAATTTTATTTAACATTTCACATACTGTACTGCACTCAAATAAATTAAACAGGACTTATGATACTAAGTCAGCATGATAAGGATGAAATACGAGTACTCTTATTATACTGAGACATACTGCAATTGCAATATTTGTCACCATACTAAAGAACCTGTGTCTATATCTATTTTCTCTCGAAACCTTTAGGTATTAATTTTAAGGGATAAACTTGACCTCCATGGAGCCACATGAATGTCACTTTCAGCCTCCTCTCATGCCAGAACGCCTCACCTGCATGCCCCAGTGTCCCTACTTATAATGTTGATGTCTGTACCATCTGTAGCTATTCAGTACTAGAATTTGTACACTTTCGTAGTCATACTCATTTCCTGCTGGGAATGATGTATTTCATTCTCATTCACACTCTATTAGTAGTGATTTTCTTTTAGTGATTAGTCTGAATACTTCTGTTTAATGATAGCCTCACTTATGTTTCATTGTTATGCATTACAGACTAGTACACGTTCTTTAATATTTATATCTCTTTTCATGTTATTGTTCTGTTAACCTGAGGCAGATGGGTTCCCCTTTTTGGTCTTGGTTCCTCTAACTTATTGTGACGGACGCTGCCGCACACTGCTGATGTTTTTTAGCATAATTAACAAAGTACAGTTAATCACAATTTCATTATATTGTATTTTTATTAATTAATTCAGATAATTAATTAATTATCTGAATGTATTGTCATTTGTGTAGGTGTACATATTCCAATTGATTTCAGTCTACTTCTTTTCTTTTGTGGAGTCACTCCATGAGTTCAGTCAGTGTTCGGGAAACGGCTCCCCCTTGATTGTTGCAGAGTACCACTGGACCCAACCAACCACTGAACCACTGAAGGGTGGGTTGATTTGTTTGCTTTAGTATTTAAATTGTAAAGTATTGCTTGTATTAATTTGATTTTTTCTTTATTGTTTTATTGTATTCACTTAATTTAGATTTTTGTTTTGGTAGCTGTTCACATGTGTTGGTTGGTAGTCTTGTTTGTTTTCCCCTATGGTTTGTTTAGTGGCCTGATCACCCACTATAAGGAGTGTGTTTGTGTTGGTGGTGGGAGAACACACACACACACACACACACACACACACACACACACACCAAACACACACACACACACACACACACACACACACACACACACACACACACACACACACACACACACACA